>PVLC010041111.1:0-13528 GCA_004027655.1 Graphiurus murinus | reverse complement strand
AAGAACCCTAACTATCATGCATATTTAAATGCAAACACTAAAAAATATTAACTAAAACTTGATGTTAGAACTAATAGTTAAGTTAAAATAAGATTAAAAGAATAATTTAAAATTACTCTTTTAAAGCAAATCCCTTGAATAAAATTTTAAAGACCTTCTAAACATCAAAAGAACTGTCTCCAGTAAACAAAACAAGGAACACTGATTATGAAGCAAAGAAAATACAATTACATCAGAACTGAGACCAATATGTCATACCATTAAAGATAAAAAGGCCAAATTCACTATGCAGGAAGAATCATGCACACCCACCCTCCACCTCAAAGAAGGTCATGTTTTAATCCCTGGAAGTTGTGAATAAATTATGTTATGTGGCAAAGTTTGCAGATGAGTTTAAGGTTGTTAATCTGACTAGCCTTCAAATAGAAGATTATCTGGAATTGTCTGGGTGGGCTGAATGTAATCACAAGGATTCTATACTGAGGTCAGAGTCACATACTCTAAGGAGGAATTCACACCCCACTGCTGACTTTGAAGATGGAGGAGGGGACTGCAAATAAAAAATGCAACTGATAATTCACTTTCTAAAAAAAAAAAACTAACCTAGACAAAATGAAAAGAAACATTATTTTCCAATTTTTTGCATAGTAAGATTGACTTTCATGAAATCTGATAAAGGTTGCAACAAAAAGAAAACTGCAGACCAGTGTCACTTGTGAATATCAATATAAGATTCTAAATGAGATATTAAGAATCAGAGATCAGCATCACATTAAAAATGACAGACTTTAAGAAACTCTCACAAATGAGAGAAAACATAACTTAAATAGTATGATAGGGTCAAGTGAGGCTTATATCAATAATGTTAAAGGCTGATTTAATATTTTGAATTTGATTAATATAAATTGTCACATTAATGATTTAAAGATTAAAAATCACATGGTTGAAATTGCTGGAAAGGCATTAGACACAATCTACTCCTCAGTAATAAACTATGAATTAGTTTAATTTTCTTGATGAAATATATTTATTTCAGCTCCAAAGCCAGTGTTATGCAGAATGAGGAAACATTACAACATTATAGTTAAGATAGCTAAGGTGAAAGAGAAGGCTACTATTTATTTATTCCTGGTTTATTACATTAAAGGTATTTTACATAAGACTTGATTTAAGCCTCTATTTTATTTAATTTCTGCATTTGTTATTTCCATTCTTATATTTCATTTGAATTTAATTGCTCCTCTTTTTCTTCTTGTGATAGACTGTTAGATCATCTATTTTTTGAGCTTTATTCTGATGATGATGATGCTGATGATGAGTGTGTGTGTGTATGTGTGTGTGTGTGTGTGTGTGTGTATGTGTGTGTTGGGACACAAGGTTTAGATTTCTCAGATGTCCTCCTCTCTCTTGGTGGGTAACATCTCATCTTGGTGGGTGACTTGTAGATTTGGGTGTGATGTTATTCCACAGAGTGAGATCTCAGATGGCTTCCTGAGCATCCAAGGGCTGAGGGGGTGCATCTAGAAGTATATGTCAGGGGCTGTTTCCTTGTGAAGTAAACATTGGCCACCAAGGATCTGGCCAGAAGGTGAGCAGACAGCTATATTTCCTCTCCTCTTTACCATGTGTTACTCTGTCTTCTCTTGACTCCTCTATACTGTGAGTAAACCTTCTAAGCAACACGTTGAATCTCTAGTCTCACTAGGAAGTGGTGACCTGCAGGTGACACACTATGTCTCACCGACTGGAGACAGCATAGCTGCCTTCAAAACAAGCCTGCTCTCAAAATTCCCCCCCCCCCTCCGATTTCCACCATTGGTTCTGAAATGACTCAGCAGTTGGAAATTCCATGACTATTGGCTCTTGGTGTTTGATGAAACTCAGTTTAATGGCTTGTTTATATACAAAACTAAACTGTGCTACAGGCCATATAATATATAATGTCACTTACCATGTCGCCTTCAGTTGCAACTTAAACTCTGAGCTTCAGTTGGTTTCTTTGAAAATTAGGAGTAACATTATTGACCTTACGGGATTGTCATAAGCATCAGCGATGACATGAAGTCCTTCACTGTGCCTTGGAGACCCTAAGCATGCTAGGACTTGAGTTTTGCTTCTCTATTCTGTGGTAACAGACAAGAAGTGAGCCACTGGGAGACTTGTACCCCATTATAAAGACAATGAAAACAAAAAAGGACCAAAGGATTTGTACCTGGCTCCTACATACTAAAAAACAAAAAACAAAACAATAAACAAACAGAAAAGCCTCCATAAACATAAAAATTAGTCTCTCCAGTTTAAAGAGAATACAGTCTAATTGGTAACATGTAAAAAAGAAATGTGAAACAGGAATGAAAAACACATAATCCCAATATCATGGTTATCATTTTGAAGATATTGTAGGCCTATGATTTTACACAGCTGCAATCATACTACAAATAAAACTTTGTACCTTGATTTATTTTTTTCAGATATGGTACTATAGACATTTTCCATTTTATTATATATTCTGATAACTATAATTTTTAATGACAACATAATATTTCTTTGACTGGATAAACTATAATTTGCTTGGCTGTTTTCCAATTCTTTGACATTTACGTGGTTTCTATTTTTTTCTATATTTATAAATTGAGTCAGATAGGGTTCTTTGTTGTCAAATAACAGAAACCAGCCCTTAGGCAGCAAAGTCATTTGCTCAAAGGATACAGATGAACGTTCAGAATTCACAAGGGGATTAGAGAGCTAGGTAAGTAAAAATGCCAGAATTTGGATGGTTCGAGGGGCATGTGTGTCAGGAGTTACATGGCACCTGGTTGCATATCTCCCATTAGAGAGAATAGACATCAGCCTGGTTTCCTGTCCTTGAGTTATTCCACTACAAACACAAAGTCCTGAGAGGGAAGTCATGTGTCCACCCTAGGAGAAATGAAGGCTGTGTGCCTAAATTCACTGTAGGACCAAGACTGTGCACAGTGGGGCAGAGATATAAACCCCTCAAGAAAAATAAGAGTATTGGTATAGGGGACCAATAAACCAAGTTTTCACTACATGAACACTCCATCTTTACATGGTTAACTCTTTGTAGGTTTTGGAACTATTTTGTTAGAAATACAATGGGCCCTCAATATTTGTAGATTCTGCATCCACCCATTTAACCAACTGTGGATCAAATATATATATATTTTTTGCTGTACTGGGGATTGAACTCAGGAGCATACTACCTCCGAGCTATACCCCCAGCCCTATTTTTTATTCTTTATTTTGAAACAGGGTCTCACTAAGTTGTGGAATGCCTCACTAGGTAGCTGAGGCTGACCATGAACCCGGATCCTCCAGTCTCAGCCCCCCAAATACTGGGATTACAAGCATGTGCCACCATGCCCGGCTCCAAAAATATTTTTAAGAGGTTGCATCTGTCCTGAATATGAACAGACTCTTTTCCTGTCATTAGTCTTTAAGCAATACAGTATAACAACTATCTACATAGCATTGTTTAAATAGTACTAGAAATCATAAGTAATCCAGAGGTGATTTAAGGTATATGAGAGGATGTACATAGATTACACACAAATACTATGACCTTTTAATATAAGAGAAGTGAGCATACATGGATGTGGTATCCACAGGGGTCCTGGAGCCAGTCTCTGTGACTATCCAGGGACAGCTATAATTGGGAGTCATTAGTCAATTAGAATGGGGAATATTCTATATTCTACATAAAAATATCTTAAGCAATTTATTCTGCCTATTTCTGTATCTACATCTAGTATATTGCTAATTTTTTTTATGTAAGGCCAAGACCTTTGTGTATATGTACTTTGCTCATGGTTTTGTATTGTCTTTGCTGCATGAGAATTACCCACACTGTGCTTCTCTAAATTCTCAGTTTAGGAGTCTGTAAAAGGGAGAATCCTGTTACATAATGTAGAGATCCTTGTGAGCCGTCTGAATACAGCACCCTTCTGGATTTGTAAAACTCTCACCCCTCTGAGTCGTTTTGTTGGCTCGCCCACACCTAATTCGACATCCATAATTTTGCATGAGTGATTTGCTTTGTTTATTTGAGCCCTTCCAAAACCTTCAATTTAGTTTTCATTGAAACAGCAACTCTCTTATTTATCTCACTGCTATTTAATTGGTTTTTATGATGTTTATTTTAATTACATAATTAGAAAAATAGTTCAAGAATCCTTAATGGGCTTGGAAACAAATGCAACTCACTCTTGGTAAGCAGACAACCCAAGTGGTAGGAGCACTGGAACATAGAGTACCAAAGGCCATCCCATGGTGGTGGGAGAGAAAGTCGCAGCTGGTTTCAGCATGCTCTCTTGACAGAGGGAATGGAGACCTGGATGAGTGGAACTGTTCAGGAGGAATTCTACTGTGACAGTTCCAAGAACCTGCTTCATATCTTACATAATCACAGCACAGTTGTCTCTCTGTATCCACAGGCTACACATCTGCAGAGTCAAACCACCACAGATCAAAATCATATATCTGAAAAAAAAAATTGCATCGAATTGAACATGGGCAGACTTTTTTTTCTTGCAATTATTCCCTAACCAATGTAGTATAACAGCTATTTACATGGCATTCACATTGTATTAGGGATTATAAGTCATCTAGAGATGACTTAAAATATATGGGAGAATGTGTATAGGGTCTATTCAAATAGCCCTGTGCCAATTTATATGAGGGCCTGTTATACGACTGCAATAATTTGGCATCTGTTTATTCTCTTCTGTGTAATATGCCTTCATGTCTTTTGCCAATTTTTAAATTAGATTGATTTGTTTTTTTAAGTGTTAAAGTTTGGGAATTCTTTGTTTGCTCTATATCAGATAAGTGGTTAAGTGGTTTGAAAACATTTCTTCCCAGGCTGTGGCTTGTCTTTTCATTGTCTTATCAGAATCTTTCACAAAGTAAACACTTTGAGCTTTGATGATGTTTAATGGATTGATTTTTTTTGTATGAATCACATGTTTAGTTTCATATCTAAGAACTCTTCACCAAATTCCAGGATCTGAAGGATTCCTTATGTTTTATATTTTAAATTATATCTATGAACAATTTTGAGTTAATTTTGAATGAAGTGTGAGACTAAGGTTGAGGTTTATTTATTGTCTGTGAATATTCAATTGTTCCAGCTTCATTTATAGAAAAAGATTATCCTTCCTCCATTGAAAAGCTTTTCACCATGTAAAAATTAGTTGTTTCTGCACGTGTGGGCTATTTCTTAGCCTTCTACTCTGTTACATTTATCAATGTGTCTACCCCTCCATCAATACTATAGTTTTGATCCGTATAACTATGTAATTAGATAATAAATTTGGAAATCAAGTAGACATCCCTTCTATTGTACTATTTTATAGAATTGTTTTAGTTAATCTAGTTCTTGGTCTTTCCATATACACTTTATAATAATTTATAAAATATTGAATTGTCTTAAGCCTGCATATCAATTTAAAGATAACTGATAATTTTGCTATGTTAGGTTTTTCAACCCATGAATCAGATATACTATGCCAGTGTTCTAAGTTTCTCTTAGTCTGAGAGTGATTCCCATTCATTCCTGAAGCATATTTTCACTGCATATAGAATTAGAGCGTGATAGGTGACAGTTGTTTTCTTTCAACATGTGAAAACTCTGACCTCCATGGTTTCTGACGAGGAACTCACCACATTCTAATTGTTTCCCCTTATAGAGCTTACCCTGCTGCTTTCAAGTCTTTGTCTTCAGTTTTCAGAAGCCTGACTGTGATATGTCTCTCCATAGGTTTTCTTGAGGTTTGCATAGCTTCTTGAATCTGTGCGTGTATTCATTTATTTATTTTTGTCAAATTAGGAACATTTTAACCATTATTTTGTCACACTCACCAGTTCTTTCCATTCTGTTATTAAGTTTATTCTGTGGGTTTTCCAGTTTTGTTATTATACTTTTTAGTTCTTAAATTTCCATTTGTTTTTTCTTCATATCTTTTAACCATGTGCTGATACTTTGAATCTATTCAACTTTCCATTTATTAATTTGTTTTTAGTACATATGCAATTGTTTTTTGAAACATTTTTATGCTGAATGCTTTAAAATCCTTGTCAGAGAATTCCAATGTCTGTGCCATGTTAGTACTGAGATCTGTTGATTGCTTTTTCTTACTAAGCTCGAGGTCTCCCTGGTTCTTAGTATGATGAGTGATTTTTTTTTTTTTTTTACTGTTGAATCCTGAACATTTAGGTATTATTTTATAGGACCTTCAATCTTATTTAAATAATGTGTTTTAGCAGAGTTTCTCTGATACTGCTCTGGCAGGTGACAGAACAAGAGTATAATCTCATCACTGGCAAGCGAAGGTGGGAGCCCAGGTTCCCTGCTGCTTCGCTGTACTGAGAGTTGTGGGGAAGGAGTTCCCTGTGAGTGCTAGGTGGGGTGGAAGTTCAGGCTCTTCATGGGGATTTCACTGATGCCACCCTTGTTGGGAGGAGGAAGGACATCTCACTTCTGCTCCCTTGTAGACTCCACTGCCACCACGATATGGCAGGAGGTGGTAGCTTTTTATCACTGGGCAATGATGAACATTCTGGTGCTTTGCTGGGTCTCTTCTGATGCTACGCCAGTGGGGAGAAGGGAGATCATTTCATTATCAACAGATAGAATGTTTTCACTGACACCATGGGGCTCAGGGAAGGGCAGAAACAGCAGAAGGAGCTCATTGCTAGTGGTTGAGACACCTTGTGACATTATGGTAAGTATAAAAGCCTAGGCTCTCTGCATTCAGCTTTGCTGTCAGAGTAGGGGTAAGGATTCTATTTTTTATTTGTTGGTTTCTGCTTGTGGTGTGTGGCTGGTATAGAACAGCTGTTGTGTGAAAGTTCTCTGTCTTGTCAGGCATCTTTCCTGGTTCTTTGGCTAGAAAGAGTAGAAATTCTTGATTCTGTTTTGTTTGCTTGTGGCCACTGGCATTTCCAGATTGCTGCTAGATTTTCTAGCTTAGGTTGATTATCTGCTATAGTGCAGATCTTAAATGTCCCTCCAGAGACCTGTATATTAAAGTCTTGGTCCCCAACTTGGTATTTTTGGGAGATGGTGGAAGCTTTAAGAGATGGGCATAATGGGAGGTCATAGGTAATTAGGGGCATGCCCTTGAATGGGCTACTGGGACCTCGGCCACTCTGCTTCCTCTCTTTCATGTCCCAGCCAAGAAGTGAGCAGGCTTTGTTCTGTTACACACTCCCTTCCATGACGTGCTGCCTCAGCACAGACCCCAAAATAATGGGGCCACTTGATCATGGACTGAAACTTTTGAAACTAGAAGCCAAAATAAACCTTCCCTTTTTATAAGTTGATTATCTGTTATACATTTATAAAGAAACAGAAAGCTGATAGATACAGTATCCTGTATCCAAAATTCGTGGGACCAAAAATGTTTTGAATTTCAGATTTTTAAAAATTTTGGAATGGAACATTGTTTTGTTTGTGCATGGTACTGGGGATTGAACACAGGAGCACTCTACCTCTGAGCTACACCCCCAGCTATTTTATTTTGAAACTGGGTCTTACTAAGTTGTGGAGCACCTTGATAAGTTATTGAGGCTAGCCTCGAACCTGTGATCCTCTAGTCTCATTCTCCCAAGTTTTGGGATTACAGGCTTGTGCATCACTATGCCTAACTTGGAATGTTTGCGTATACATAATGAGATATCTTAGGAATGGGTCCCAAGCTTAAACATGAAATTTATTTATCTCTCATATGTACTTCATACACATAGCCTGAGGGTAATTTTATACAGTATTTTAAATATTTTTTTGCATGAAATTAAATTCCATGATATGGAATTTTCTACTGGTGGTATTGTATCATTGCTCAGAAAGTTTCAGATTTTAGAACATTTCAAATTTTGGACTTTTGTATTAGGGATGTTCAATCTGTATATAGCCTGGGATAAGGGAAGCAAAAAGAAATCCCAAGAAGCATTCTGCAGTGTTGTTTCTTAGGTTCTGTGATTTCTAGTTCACCTACCCTCCTTTTATCATCTTTCAGAACCTTGTTAGGGCTATATACTACCCTGGATTTTTAGCTATACTTAGCAAGAGGAAGAAGAAAGAGAATATTTACTCTACCTGTCACCCACTTAATAGGTGAAAATTAGAACCACACTATTGTTTGAATTTACATTTTTTACTTTGAGAGTAAAACTGTTTATTTGCTAATCTTGGTTTCATTTTTCGAGTTAACTCATATTGTTCTGCTATTTATGTAAAGACATTTTATGTGTATATTCAATAAAAGAATTTGTTTTACCTATTAGTTTTAGTGCTGTGTATAATAAATATTTTAATCCATTAGTCTCCAGGGAATGGGATTGTGTGTTATTTTAATTTTCTTATTTATTCTGGTAATAAGGCAATTTTTTGAAAAATTAATGAAGCAGACTAACACACTTAAAAGTTAACTAGGCCATGCTCTCTCAGAGACAGTCTTACCATGGAATAGAAATAAAAAAGTTTTCTTTCCATTTCTCAGTGGGAGTTTGTGTCCTTGAGGCCTGGGCTTCTTTTTATGCTTTGAAAAGAGTTAACAGGTAGGTCCATGGAGTTTGAGCCTATGGGAGAGATTTGTGGCACTGCCCAGGAAATTTTATTGGATTGTGTGATTTAGGGGTTGTAGGTAGAGAAAGGTCCAGTTCTGAAAGGACCCACTTAAATAATGAGTAGATGGCAGGTTTCTTTATTTGATAGAGATTAGGACTTCTGCTATGGCTTGAATGTCTCCATCAAAATTCATGTTGAAATCTAAGCCCTACTGGGAGGTATGAGAGGTGGGACCGGGCGAGGCTGCTGAGGTGACTGAGTCATGTGGCTCTGCCCTCACGAATGGGTTAATTTACTCATGGATCAATGAATTAATGGGTTAATATAAGAGTGGCTTTGTTATAAATATAACCTCCCTACCCGCTTACTCTGCCTCATCATGTGATGCCTTTCACCATGTTATAGGGCACCAAGAAGGCCCTTATCACATGCCAAGCAGTTACTGGTGCCATGCTCTTGGACTTCTCGGCCTCCAGAGCCAAGAGATAAATAAACCTGTGTTCTTTATCAACAATCCAATCTGTGGTATTGAGTTACAGCAACAGAAAACCTTCTTAGTAATGTTCCCAGAAGTTGTAAAACTTACAAGGGCATGGTGGGAGACGTGCCTGAGACAATAGGATGCTGAGGGTTGTCACTTTGGCAGCCTCTGTGAAGGTCTGCATTGGCCGAGCTGTGTGCCCAATAGGTGGTGGGGAAGGCTAGTGTTCCAGCAGAGCATCTCTATCGCAGAGAGGACAAGAGGACAGGGAGCCACCGTGACTCACAGCTGGGTTCCTGAAGCCATGCCCTTGACATGGTTGCATGACACGATGGGGGGGAGAGGCTTCTAATATGGCTTACTTTGGATTATGCTCTCCTTGGCCAATCAGAACTTAGAATCAGATTTAGTTTGATTTAAAAAAACACGACATAGCCAGGGATGGTGGCACACGCTTGTAATACCAGTACTTGGGAGGCTGAGACAGGAGATCCAGGTTCACGGCCAGCCTCAGCTACTTAGTGAGGCTCTCTGCAACTTAGTGAGACCCTGTTTCAAAATAAAGAATTAAAAATAGGACTGGGGGTGTAGCTCGGAGGTAGAATGCCCCTGGGTCCAATCCCTACTAACACACACGCACAAAAACAACAACAACAACAACAGAAAAGCAACGTCTCATTCTCTATTCTCCTTTATGGAGAAAATATATATCTGTAGTATATGTTTTATATTTCTCCAAGTTTTGTACAGTAAGCATGTATTCATTTTAAAATTAGGAAATAAACAATATTATAAGAAACATGTTAACCCTTTGTACATTAAATATGTATTTTTAACAAATCTGATTTTTATTTATCTATTTATTTATTTTATTTTGCTGTGGTATTGGAGATTGAAAACGGGGCATTCTATCTCTGAGCTACACCCCAAGTCCTATTTTATTTTTATTTATTATTTTTATTTGTGGAGGGCCTCACTAAGTTGCTGAGGCTGGCTAGGAACCTGCGATCCTCCTGTCTCAGCCTTCCAAGTACTGGGATAACTGGTGTGTGCCACCATAC
Source organism: Graphiurus murinus (assembly GCA_004027655.1). Taxonomy (NCBI): domain Eukaryota; kingdom Metazoa; phylum Chordata; class Mammalia; order Rodentia; family Gliridae; genus Graphiurus; species Graphiurus murinus. The sequence goes on along the minus strand of PVLC010041111.1, from coordinate 3,396 downwards.
CTGTCTCCAATATGATTTTTAAATTTTAGTTTTATTTAAGCATATTTTTGATGGGTGGAAGTATAAAAATGATGTTTATTTCATCAAATTTGCTCACATTACACTAAAAAAAAAAGTTGTCTAAGCTTGAAAAGCTCACAGCTCTATCACAGAGCTCACAGTTCTAAAAGCCCAGGTAGTTGAATAAATATAGTTTATTTTTCCTTAATTTTTTCTATGGATATATATTAGGGCACTTAAATGGGACTCTTGTTTCAATTTTATTTGAAGCATGAAGATAATCCATGTTTTATTCCATACTGAGACTCCCACATAGAAATTTCAAACTAGGTGGAATACAATGGTTAGATGACTTTTAAATCCTTCACTCATATCAACATTATAACAGAAGTGAGAGATTAACGGAGATTAGGGGGAGAGATTTTACCTCCTTAAAACAAAACAAACCTCAAAAGAATCTAAAGAGCATCATTTTGTAGTAGAAACTAGTACAGCCCCAAAGTTTCTTTGGCCAGAGGCAGTGTGAGAGCTTCCTGTGGACTGCTGTGGTCAGCAGATGGGGTGGGGTGAGGTGGTTTTGTAGGATCCACATGTAAGCTGTGAGCTAAATTGTCATTTTTATTCATCTTTGAGGCTCAGAGAGAAAGACTGAAATTGCAACATTGTCAGTCATCGTCAGCTGTGAAGTTTCCCGTCTCATTCAGCTGTCCTCCCTACTTCTGCTCAGCCTCAGAGTGAGCAGAGGAGGTGGCTGGCACACATGCAGAGAACGTGGAAGTCGGGGAAGTGAAGCCAAGTGCACTGGTTGGCTCTTTATCTGTCGACTTTCTGCCACCTCCGTCCTGAGGTGGGGAACACGGTCAAACCTTATATTTAAGTCAAGTGGGTGAAGGGATATGGGACTAGATGTTCCAATTACTAAACTGAGGAAGCATCTTGAGATGGAAAGGGAACCACGATTCAAAGTGCCCAAAGAGCTAGTTGATATAAGTGGCCAGAAAAGTCTCAAGACAACCCAATTATATAGAGAGAATTTCTCTGTGGTCTATACCACTGTCAGGGTGAATGCCATTTTGAAAGCAGCTCCTGATGCAGATAAAATTTAAAGGACTAAGGATTTATATTTTGTGGTTTTACAAACCTTCAGCAAGAGCAAAATTAATTATTTTTTTGATTCAGACACTTAACCTAAGTGTCTGAAAATCCCACGTTAGTTGCTTGGTGGTTTATTTCTGTCCAGTTTTCTAAATTAGAAATCCCTTTTTATCCCTGTAGGATTGGTTCCATATTATCTTTATCATTTAATCATGAAGCTGACCTAAGTTTTACCTCCTTTTGCTTCTATAATGACATAGATTACTCTTCTTTTTGATAGTGGAGATACAAATACTAACGAGAGACACTATAGAAAACTTGTGGGCCATTATTGGATTCACCTCACTGCCCATATATATGGGGTGGGGGAGAGGGAGAGAGAAAACAGGAGCATTTTCTCTGCTGAGCTCCCTTCTTCTAACAAATTCCCCCACATACCCAATTACCTCCGTCTCCCAGTGTTCCTATCTTGGTCTCTTTAACTCAGCAGAATTTCAGGTGTCTCTTTGGGCTTCTTCTCCCTATACTGAATTCTAGAAATTAACTCAAGACAGAAAACCAATCCATTTCTAAAGTTCGTCTTAATTATTTCCCTACTCCTAGAAAAATAATAATCTCTTCTTGCTTATTGTTCTGTATATGAAAAATGGTTCTTATATTTTGTTCAGTTTTTTTTTTTAAGATATTTATGGTCTAGACATGGGAGATATCTTATAGGTGAGTTTGAGCAAAGGTTTTTACCGAAGTGAGCAAGCTGGCTATGGAATATGCATGGGAAGCAGTCTCACAGAACATGGACCAGAGGCTCTGAGGACAAAGGAAACTGGTTTAGTGCTGTCACCTTTGCTTCCTAGTGAGAAAACTGTGAGCCATACCAGTAAACTTTGCCCAAGACCTCACTGGAGAGTGGTCCATTGATCAGACATCTGCAGACAGTGTTTGAGCTCCTTGCCTTGGGTGTCCTTGACTGCCTGGCTGTTTTTGTCTTGCTGAAGAAGGGATTTATGGACTTTGACTAACAGGTGAAACTTGTTATCCCAGGAGGTTTCATGAATTGAACACACAAATGGCTTCAACACATGCTTAGACAAACTCAAGGTGGTAGGTTGTAATGACTTATGGGCACCGAGAGAACTCCCAGCACATGTTCCCTGGTTCTGTAATGGCATATGACAATGCATTTTTCCTCTGCAGGGCTGTCAGCATGATCTCCTGGGTATCAGAGGTATGCTTTCTTGCGTGACACAGTCAAATCATTCCTTTAACTCAGGAGAGATGAGAGCTGTGAATAAGGCGTGTGTGTTAATAACAGTTCATTACTTAGATGCCTTGTGTACTCCAGGAACTTTATAAATATCATCTTGAGTCTGCACAGAAGTCCTATGCTATATTATTACACTGTTTACTCTGCAGGAAAGGAGAGCTTTGAGGAATAACTTGCAAGTTCACCTTGCTTATAAGTGGTAGAATCCTCCCTTACCCTGATTCTGTTATATTTTATTGGTCATTTCCTGGGAGTTGGAACATTTTCCTTACTTTGTGTTACATCCTGTGATTCTATCACAGGAAATTCTATAATTTGTGAAGAGTCCTGAGGAGTTCCTAGATTTGGGGATGGGAAACTCACCTCAGTACCTTCAGGATCCTTGGCTTCTGTGTTAAAAAGAATTTCAGCACCCGCCAGTCAGAGACAAAGGCAGAGGTTTTATTCAAGAAAAGTGGGGATACAAGTTTAAGGGAGAATGTGGGAGATTGTGAGAGGTCCTTAGGATCTTTGTAATCTTTCTTTTATAGGGGACCCCAAGAGGGGGTGGCTAGGGGCACTTGGAGGTGATGGGATGACCAGTTTCCTTTCCTTGAATCCTCAGATTCTGGCTATTTCATTGGTGGGTGCTGGTGATGCCTGGGTTTGACAAAAGGTGAGGCTTCCTTTGGAATTTTTTTTGTTTGCCAAGCATCCCAGGAAGTTGAAGCTTGAAGGTAGGGTTCTGGGCTTGATAAATGTGAGATTTTCCTTTGGTATTTTTTTTTTGTCAAGCATTCCAGGAAGTACAGGTGTGAAGACAGGCCATTATGATTAAAAAGTGTAGGCCAGACCTATTGAGGGCCTAAGAAAAGGAGCTATTATAACTAAAAAAGCATAGGCCAGGCCTATTGAAAATCTTTTCTAAGAAAAGGACAGGACAGGTAGGCTATCATAATTAAAAGTATGGCCCACTAAGGGCTTTTGTCTAAGAAAGAGCAGAAATTAAGGTGAAATTAAGGATTGTAAAGTTTTTAGATTAAAAAAATTATTTATTT
>PVLC010041110.1:0-13532 GCA_004027655.1 Graphiurus murinus | reverse complement strand
CGGTACTGGGGATTGAACTCGGGGGCATTCTACCTCCGAGCTATACCCCCAGCCCTATATTTTATTCTTTATTTTGAAACCGAGTCTCACTAAGTTGCAGAGTGCCTCACTAGGTAGCTGAGGCTGGCCGCGAACCCGGATCCTCCGGTCTCAGCCTCCCGAATGCTGGGATTACAAGCGTGCGCCACCACGCCCGGCTATTCTTTATTTTGAAACAGGGTCTCACTCAGTTGCAGAGGGCCTGGATAAGTAGCTGAAGCTGGCCGAGAACCTGTGATCCTCCTGCCTCAGCCTCCCACGTACGGGGATGACAAGTGTGCACCCCCACGCCCGGCTGTGCCTCTCTTTTCTGCCCTCCTGCACCCGCCCCGTGCCCTCCTGGCCAGTCTGGGCCACGCACCTGGTAACTGTGCAGCACAGCCACGTTGATTTCCACCGCCGCTCTGTCTTTCCAGAGGGAGGAGGTTGTCCGTGTGTCTAGGTCCATGCACACAGCCACGTCCTGGGCAGGGGGAGCATGGCGTTGGCGGGGACAGAGGTGAGGCAACGGGAGGAGAGAGAGTAGCTCTGTCTCCCACTCGTGGGTGGGTGAAGTGAGAGGGGCAGGCGGCCATGTGGGGCTCAGCTGCCCAGTGTGGGCTGGGTCGGGTTTTGCCTGCAAGGGTACCACGGAGCAGAGAGGGGCCTCGGGCCAGTCACTCCTCAACTCCGAGCCTCAATTTCTCATCTCTGAAATGGGTCTTTTTTGGTTTGATTGTTTTTTGCGGTACTGGGGATTGAACCCAGGGGCATTCTACCTCCGAGCTACAGCCCCAGCCCTATTTTTTAATTCTTTATTTGTAACAGGGTCTCACTAAGTTGCAGAGGGCCTCACTAGGTGGCTGAGGCTGGCTGCAAACCTGGGATCCTCCTGTCTCAGCCTCCCAAGTACTGGGATTACAAGCGTGTGTCACCACTTCCAGTTTATTTTTTATTTTGAAACAGGTTTCACTAAATAGCCGAGGCTGGCTTCAATCCTGCAATCCTCCTGCCTCAGCCTCCCACGTACTGGGATTATAAGCGAGTACTGCACCACCATGTCTGGCTATTCTTTTTCTGAGAATTTGATGCTATAGAGCTGTGTGTAAATCCTAGCTCTGGAAACATAACCACACACGCAGAGGTGGCTGCGCACCCCTTTGCCCCAGGTGTGGTGGTTCCAGACCCTTCCTCAGGCCTGACTGCCCTGAGCGGGGGCATGCAGCCCCCCCCCCTCACCTCCAGGATGTTGTAGCGGTGAGAGTCGCACAGGTTCCTCATGCCGATCTCAGTGCTCATGTACCAGCCACTGAAAGGGGCCGCGGGGAACTCCAGACCCCCAATCTCCAGCAGCATGTTGGACACCGCGGGCAGGGCATACCAGCGCAGGCCCAGCGCTGCAAACCACTCCAGGCTGGGGGCGTGCAGCGGGGGTCAGCCTTTGCCAGGTCCCCCTGCCCCAGCCTCTCCTCCAGGGGTCCAGGGAAGCCCCCCCCATCCCGTGCATGCTCACGTGGGGTGCTCCAGGGGCACTTCGAGGACCAGCTCGGGGGGCAGGGTGAAGAGCTCTGGGGGCTCATCGGGGGCCTGGAGCAGCAGCGGCAGCACGTCAAAGCGGCCGTTTCCTGGGGTCCAGCCGTGCTGGACGCAGAGCTGGGGGGGGTAGCAGAGGAGGGTCTGAGGGGGCTCAAGCCCTGCCCTCCCCAGGGGCCCTCTCCATTAGCGTCTCCTATCCTCCCCTTTAGGGACCCCCTCCTTGGGTAGGTTTCCATGCCCACCCCGGGATCCCCTTCTTTGGCACCTTCCATCTTTTTTTTTTTTTTTTTTTTTGCCATTCTGGGAATGGAACCCAGGGGCTTTCCACCTCTGGGCTACACCCCTAGTCCTGTTTTTAATTCTTTATTTATTTACTTCTTCTTTTTTTTTTTTTTTTTGCGGTACTGGGAATGGAAACCGGGGGCATTCTACCTCCGAGCTACACTCCCAGTCCTATTTTTAATTCTTTATTTTGAAACAGGGACTGACTAAGTGAGGCTGACGGAGAACTTGGATCCTCCCATCTCAGCCTCCCAAGTACTGGGATTACAAGTGTGCGCCACCATGCCCGGCTCCTAGTCCTGTTTTTTGTGTGTGTGTGTGTGTGTGTGTGTGTGTGTGTGCGTGTGTGTGTGGCACTAGAGATTGAACCCAGGGGTATTTTACCTCCAAGCTACACCCCCAGCCCTATTTTTTATTCTTTACTTTGAAACAGGGTCTCACTAAATTGCAGAGTGCCTCACTGGGTAGCTCAGCCTCCCGAATGCTGGGATTACAAGTGTGTATCATCACGCCCGGCTCCTAGTCCTATTTTTAATTGAACCCAAGGGCATTTTGCCTCTGAGTTACACCCCTAGTCCTATTTTTTTTTTTTTTTTTTGCGGTACTGGAGATTGAACTCAGGGGCATTCTTCGAGCTACACCCCCAGCCCTATTTTTTATTCTTTATTTTGTAACCAGGTCTCACTAAGTTGCAGAGAGCCTCACTAAGTAGCTGAGGCTGGCTGTGAGCCCAGATCCTCCTGTCTCAGCCTGGCACCTCCCATCTTTCGTCTCAAGGAGGGGTCCGCTTCCTGCTCACTGGGGGCTCCTTGGCCGGCTCCCCCATGCCGCCTCCCCCTGGGCGCCCACCTCGGTGATCTCCACGTTGGCGGGGTCCCCGCGCACCGAGCCGTCCTGTTGCCGGTAGCCGGCGTAGCGCACCAGCTGGCTGTTCCAGATTCGGAAGTCTCCGCGGCCGGGACAGCGCTGGGGGAACACTGTGATCGCCGAGCTGCGTGGGAGGAGAGCGGTTCGTGGTGGTCCCTCCGCTCCGGGGGCCGGGGGCTGGCGCGAGGGGAGGGACACTCACCGAAGGTTGCCCTTGTTGGTGGCGTACTTGATGTGATTGCAGATGTAGGTGAACATCTCCTGTGCAGACCTGCAATCCCGGGCATCGAACACCTGGGCCCACCGAGGCAGCGGGAGGGGCAGAGAGAGAGGTGAGGGCCTTGAGCGCCAGCCCAGAGGAATGTAGCCGTGTGGCTCTCTGGGAAGGAGGCAGGGGCTACAGGAGCCTCTCCCTGTCCACTTGATCGGTCCTCTTTTTTTTTTTGTGGTACTAGGGATTGAACCCAGGGGTGTTCTACCTCTGAGATATACCCCCAGCCCTATTTTGTTTGTTTATTTATTTATTGCGGTCCTGGGGATTGAACTTAGGGGCATTCTACCTCCCAGCTACACCCCCAGCCCTATTTTTTATTCTTTATTTTGAAACCAGGTCTCACTAAGTTGCAGAGTGCCCCACTAGGTAGCTGAGGCTGGCCGCAAACCCGGATCCTCAGGTCTCAGCCTCCCAAATGCTGGGATTACAAGCGTGCGCCACCACGCCCGACTTAATTCTCTGTTTTGAAACAGGGTCTCACTAAGTTCCAGAAAGCTTGGATAAGTAGCTGAGGCTGGCCAGGAACCCAGATTCTCCAGTCTCAGTTTCCCAAGCACTGGGATTATAAGCGTGTGCCACCACGCCCGGCTTATTTTATTTATTTTGAAACAGGGTCTCCCTAAATGGCTGAGGGCCTAAGTTGCTGAGGCTGGCCCCAAGCCTGTGATCCTCCTGTCTCAGTCTCCCAAGTACTGGGATTACAGGTGTGTGCCACCACTCCCTGTCCGTTTGTGCCTGTGCCCCTGCACCCCAGCATAGCCTGGTCTGATCTCCTTCCTGGGGCACGCATCTCCCCGGCCCTCCAGTAGCTGATGCCACCCCTGGAACCGAGGAAGGACCTGGTCACTGCCGAATCGATGCTTGAGGAAAGACCCCGACTAATTGGCAGGGAGCCCACCCAGGTGTGGGCAGTACTGTTCATATCAGTACTCTAACAAGCCGGCCACTCAGCCGTCATCTCACTGCCTTGGGCACACCGATGGAGGGAAGGGCGGCTGCTCTAGGTGGCCTCGGGCTGACATTCTGATTCCAGGAGGAGTCACAGTGACTGGCAGAGCGGAGGCCCCAGGAGGAGGCTGGGAGCCCGATTCCTGCCTGGGGAGGAAGGAGCTTGTGACAGGGGCAGGGGTGGTGGTGGCGGTGGCGGTGTCGGGCGTGGGACCAAGGGAGCGGCGTGCAGGGAGTGGGGCCCATTCTGGAAGCTCTGTGAGGTCAAAGTTGACCTGAAGCTGTGAATAGCTTCAAGGGCTGGGCAAGTGTTACGCACTTGTGTTATTGTTCTCATTTTATTGAAGACGACTTTGGGATTTGCTGAGCGTGTGGCTTTAGTCCATATTTGTGTGTGTGTGTGTGTGTGTGTGTGTGTGTGAGCGTGTGTGTGTTACCAGGGATTGACCTCAAAGTCATTCTACCTCTAAGCAATACCCCTAGCCCTTTTTAAATTTTTTTTTTTTTTTTTTTTTGCGGTACTAGAGATTGAACTCAGGGGCGGTCTACCTCCGAGCTACACCCCCAGCCCTATTTTTTATTCTTTATTTTGAAACAGGGTCTCACTAAGTTGTGGAGTACCTCACTAGGTAGCTGAGGCTGGCGGCGAACCGGGATCCTCCTGTCTCAGCCTCCCAAATGCTGGGATTACAGGCGTGCGCCACCCCGCCTGGGTTTAGCCCACACTCTTTGATGGCCACTTACAGTAAGGACAGCCAAGGCTGGGGATTCAATTCCCCTGTGGGTCCCTTGCTTCTCCATTTGTGGAGGAGGGTGTGGGCTGAGGCTGTGGGGGAGCATGGGTGTCGGTGAGGGGTCGGGATGGGTGGCCAGTGAGGGGTGTTTTCCAGAAGCTGCTTCTGTGGCTCAGCTGCCTTGGGTGTCCTCCCCCTGGCTCCAGCCAAGGTACTGCTAACCAGGTGGGCTCCCCAGGGACACGAGGGAAGGGCTGCTCCCTTTACTTTCATCTCTAAGGCTGCAGTCCCCCCACCCCACCCCCGGCTGCTTGGCACCCCCAGGGAGCCTCAGGGACTGCCCAGGCCCTCCCTCCCCTTCCTGCCGCCCGGAGCCGGCCAGTGACCACACCTGCAGCTTGCCCCACTGGATCCTGCCCACACAGCGGGGGGCATTGCGCCAGGCCTGCTTGGCCCCGAACACCAGCTCGTTCTCCCTCAGCTGGTACGCGCCTGTGGCCGCCACCTCCGCCTCCACCTCCTGAAGCCGCTGCTCGTGGGCCTGGGAGCCGCTCCTGGGGAGAGAGAGGCGGCACAGAGGAGACAAGGGGTGCGGCGCGGGCTTCGGTGCCAGGACTGGGCCAGGGAGTGGGGCTTGGGAGGGTGACCATGGGGTGTGTAGGGCCTCAGTAGGACAAGGGGTGCTGTGGGCATCTGGGGGCGGGGAGCCTTACCTCTTTTTTTATTATTTATTTTTTTCTGCGGTACTGGAGATTGAACTCAGGGGCATTCTACCTCCGAGTTATAGCCCCAGCCCTATTTTTTTATTCTTTATTTTGAAACTGAGTCTCACTAAGTTGTGGAGTGCCTCACTAGGTAGCTGAGGCTGGCTGCGAACCCGGATCCTCCGGTCTCAGCCTCCCGAATGCTGGGATTACAAGCGTGCGCCACCACGCCCGGCTGGAGCCTTACCTCTTGATGGAGCTGTAGTACTGGTTGATGAAGTCCCTGGCCTGAGCCAGCAGCTGCTCAGCGGGTGGGGGGCCCTGGGAGGGGCGGCTCTGTAGTTTCCTTGGAAACACCAGGGAGCCCAGGCAGCGTCTTGGGGTGCAGGGCCCGTCCTGGTTCAGGGAGCACAAAAGTCCACCTGGTCAGGGCTCAGGGTCAGTTGTGGAGTGCAGGAGTTTGGGGCCGAGGGAGGGAGGGTCCAGAGAGGCTTAGCCCAGGGCCCAGCCTGGAAATGAGGGTACGGTTGGACTGACTTAGCGGGAATTTGGTTGAGGACTTGGTACAGGCTGGGGGCTGAGGATCACCAGAGTCCCCTGCCTGTCTCTCAGACCCTCGGGATCTTCCGAGTCCTCACCTCGTTTTGGAGACCAAGGGGCTAATGCAGGGCAGGACGACGCTTCCTCCACCCACACCCTGGGCAGCCCAGCGATGCGGGCGGCGCTCACCTGTTGAGCCTGGGCGCTCAGCGTGTCGTAGGCGATGCTCCCCACCTCCCAGTTCTTCACTCGGGGGAACTTGGGCCCCTCCGGGGGCCGGGTTTGTGGGGGGCTGTTGGAGGCCAGAGAGAGTCATGGGGGAGGAGTTTGTTTGCTTTTGGCCTCCCCTGATGGAGTCCGGAGGTCACTCCCCCGGCATCAGTAATCCTGCCGATTTATCTCTCGCCGTCTGTTTCCTGACATTTTCTGTTGCCCTCCCTACAGCCTCAGGAGGTGGGCAGAATCTGTGCCCTGTTTACAGACCAGGGGCCCCGGGGCTTAGCAAAGTCAGGTCTCCCGCCCGAGGGTGAGCAGGTGCAGCCGCTGACCCTGCATCGGGTTCCCGGCTGCTTAACCAGGCCAGTGGGGCCCAGGCTGGGCTCCGAGCCTTAGTCCCCTGTACAGCGCCCACCTCACCACTTCTGCAGAGGAGGCCTTGCTACGGTTTGGATGTGCTCCTCCCTCCCATTTCACGTGCTGGAGATTCGGACCCCAGCGCAGCCGTATTGAGAAGTAGGGCCCCTGGGAGGTCACTAGCTGGCCATCGGTGAAGACTGTGTTATGCATTGGTGCCTTCTGTTGGGAGGGGCCCTGTGCTCTCTGGCGCACTGGCTCCGTCTCTCCAGGAGATGCCCCGCCCTGGGAAGACGCCCCATGCGCCCCTAGAAGTCGAGCAGATGCCTACGCATGCTTGGGGGCTTCCAGCCTCTAGGACCACCAGCAAAATAGGAAAATAGGCTTCTTCTTCTTCTTCTGGTACTGGGAATTGAACCTAAGGGCATTCCACCTCCAAGCTCTACTCCCAGCCCTTTTTACTTACTTATTTTTTTTAGCTTGACTTTTTTTTCGGTCTTTTTTTTTTTTTTTGCGGTACTGGGGATTGAACCCCGGGGCATTCACTCCGAGCTACACCCCCAGTCCTATTTATTATTCTTTATTTAGAAACAGGGTCTCACTAAATTTTGGAGGGCCTCACTAAGTAGCTGAGGCTGGCTGTGAACTCGGATCCTCCTGTTTCAGCCTCCCAAGTACTGGGATTACAAGCGCATGCCACCACGCCCGGCTTTTTTTTCTCCCCAGTCTTTTTGGCACTGGGGATCGAACCCAGGACGCTGCGTTTGCAAAGCAAGCGCTTTACCACTGAGCTACATCCCGTTCCACTTATTTATTTATTATTTTGAAACAGGGTCTTGCTGAGTTGCTGAGGGTCTTGCTAACTTGCTGAGGCTGGCCTTGAATCTGCGCTCCGTTTTAGCCTCCCAAGTACTGGGATTATAGGTGTGTGCCACGGTGCCTGGCTAAACCTTTACTTTATTTATTGGTGCTGGGGATTGAACCCATGGGCATTCTATCCACGAGCTACACCCCAGACCTATTTTTTTATTCTTTATTTTGAAACAGGGTCTCACTAAGTTGTGGAGGGCCTCACTAAGTAGCTGAGGCTGGCTGCGAACCTGCGATCCTCCGGTCTCAGCCTCCCCAGTCCTGGGATCACAAGCGTGCGGCACCACGGCTGGCTGACGTTTACTTTTCTATATCACCAGATCTCAGGTATTGTACTCTGGCAGCAGAAAGTGGACTGGGGCGAGCGGCCCAGCCCTGAAGCTGTCAGGAGCCCTGTCTGAGGGCAGCGCAGGGAGGGCCTTGCAGGGATCCCTCAGCCCTGATTTTCCTTCCACTCACACCCCTCCTGACAGTCGCCCTGTGTGAAGGGAAGCCTCGGAGGGCTTATCACTTCCTCCCAGAGCCGCCTGGCTAGTGATTGGAGGAAGGGAGGGACTCAGGCTCGGTTTGCTTGAGTGGCAGGGCCTGAGCCCTCTGCAGCTAGCTGCCTGGCCTGGCACCCACTGGGCCTCCCAGTCCTTCCTGTCTCCAGGGGGACTCTTCTGGGGGCTGAGACTGCAGGGTCCAGTTTGGGGTGACAGCCACTAGGAGGGGGGCCTGGAGCAGGCCTGCCTCCTTAGCCCGTACCCCAAGTCCTGAGTCTGTGGGCTCAGCTCCTGTCCCTTTCCATGACACCCCGCTTTCTCACTCTCAGAACACCCTCCCCAGCTCCTATTTCCCCCAGTGAGGTTGACATCACTACTGTTTGTTGAAGGCTAGAAATTTATAACCCTACTGCATCCCCGCGTTATATATAATCGGAGGCTCAGAGAGGTTAAGTAGCTTACTCGAGGTCCAACAGCTCTTGGTGGCAGAGCAGCGTTCATTCCCTGAACTGATTCTGTACAGGCCTCCTTCATCCCTGCTTCCACCTGGGCCCCGAGGACCTTGATCCTGGTCTCTTTTCTGAGCCTCCCGGCCCGTCCAGTCCACAAGGACGCCCTTTGCGCTGGGGACCTGGCCGAGCTGTGGCCTCCAGCCCTTCCCAGGCCTCCACACCACCTTCCTGCCCACCTGCTCTAGCGTCACAGCCCTCACCTGTGGTCTGGTGCCGGCGGAGTCGGGGGTGGGGAGGCCGGTGCCCGGCTGGGCTCTGGTACCGGAGAGGCTGGGCCCTGCTTGCTGCACAGCCCGAGGCCCAGGCCCAGCCCCAGGCCGCAGGGCGGCCCCGGCTCCTGGCCCACACTCTTCAAGTTGCCCATGTCGGTGGCGCGTCACCTCTGCTGCCCGGTCCAGCAGAGCCCGGCCTTTTCCTTAGGAAGCAGGGAGGGGGCAGTGGGAGGGGGCTTTCGGTGCTGGACCTCGCCCCGCCCCGTCCCATACACAATGGGACAGGAACAGGCCGGCTGGGAGGCTCGAAAGAAAGCCTCGGCTCCACGCCCGCTGGCCCGGAGGGTGGGGGGCCGGACGCCTGGGTTCCGCCGTGAGGCCTGAGGCTGATAAGCGGGAGCCCAGGTGTCCAGCTGGGTTGGGGGCTGGAGTGCCAGAGCCGGGCCTGCCGGGAATGGGGAGGCTGAGCAGCCAGAGGGTCAGGACGGTGCTGCGGTGGTGAGCCCAGGAGAAGGCTTCGTGCGATGTGTCAGTATTGGGGTGACAGATCCGGCTCCTAGTGACCACGGGGACTCCAGGCTCACCCGACCCGCTCCTTCACCGCCCTTCCTACATCTGAGTGCTGCTAACCTCCCCTCCAGAGTCTTTTGGGGCTCTTGGGGGTACAGGCCTAACCAGGATACAGTGACCCTTTGTCCTTGAGGCTAGCAGTAGGGTATCCCTTCCCCTCTCAGCCCCAATTTCCTGGAACCCCCGCCCCCATGACTCAAGTGGGGGACACAAGGGCAGGAAGCTGCCGTCCAGGGCCTCCACCCCCACCCTGCCGTCCAGTGACGCATGCTTCCCTGGGGCAGCAGGTCAGCAGAGAGACCTAGCCATCAGGGTGGAGGCAGGACGGCCCATGGGGGAGAGCTTGGGGGCCCCAGGGAGGGCGGGCAAGGCAAACTACGATTCCCAGAATGCCGGGAGGGGCACACCAGCACCCTTTGGGCACCTCGGGCAGAAGTGCATGCTGGGGTTTGTAGTTCTGGGCCATCCGGAGGCTGGAGGAAGGCAAGGAGTTGGGCATCATCTGGGTGTGCAGGGTGGAAGCCTTGTGAGTTTGAGACTAAGAGACTATGAGGAAAAAACGGAAGCTGAGGGATGGGGAGAGGCAGAGAGTGGGAGAGGCAGACAGGCAGACAAACAAACAGGGAGATTTGTGTTGGCTGGACTCTGAAAGGCAGAGGAGGCTAAGGCTGGGGTGGGCCTGGGTGGGGGGCCGGCAGCAGACCAGCCGGAAAGAACAGGCTGTGCTGCGCTCTGGGGTCACCAAGAAGGTGGGTCTGCCAGTTTGGGAGGGTGGAGGGGAAGGGGCGCTATAAATACAGAGAAGCCGGCCCTGGACTCGTGTGCCGGGCTGTCCTCCTGGACGTGTGCACACACGCTAAGTCTGGGTCACCCAGTACCCCCAAACCTGAGGCCCCTGATGTACCCAGGACTCTGCTTTCCCAGGGAGGCCAGAGATGGGACCCGACTCCCACCTAGCAAGGCAGACAGCCCCCGAGTCTGTCACATTCTGCCAGTGCCTAAAACGTGTGCAACCAAGTACTCCTCAGGGTCAAGGTGACGATCAGCAGGCTTTGCAGACGCCATCGGGACTTCTCGCCTGTAGTGCTGCGGGCAGCCTCTCCTGGAGGTCTCCCTGTCTCACCTGGGATCCACACCTCAAGAGCAGGGCTCACCTCACGCTTTGGCTCTGCCGGGACCCTCAGCCCAGGCCACTGCAGCACGCTGGCCTGGTCCTCTTTCCCGAGTGCACGGCTCAGGCTCCCATTCCAGGCAAATCGGGTTCCCAGAGAGTCCTGCGTTTTCCTGCCTCTGGCCCTTGCTTATGCCGTCCCTTCTGCCTCCCCTGCTCCTCTCTTAGTCCAAGAGATCTTTCTTCCCTCCCTCCCTCCCGGCCCAGCCTCGGCAGTTCTGCAGGTGCCCTGCTCAGCCTCCCTCCTGGAGAGCTGGTACACGCTGCAGAGGTGCAGGTGGCTGGAAGCTTTCATCTGCGATGCCGGTGGGGTGCCAGGCCATGCCAAGGGGAAGCTTCAGACAGTTTCTGTGCTCCCTGTTCCTGCCCAGCTGGGACCCTCCCCTGGGCATCGTGACTGCAGAGCCCCCTGCTGGGCTGGCGGAGACCCTTGGAGCCCACCGTGCCTGAGGCCCTTCCCTTTGGCTTCTCCCCTCTCCCCTTCACAGGTGTCAAACCTGCACCCAGTTCTGCGCCCTCCCTCCGGTGCCCCTCCCCCATTAGCTTTCTCAGGCGTTACCCCTAGTAATTCTCTTGTGCTTCAACTCCTTCTGGGGTCTGCTTCCCAGAGGTCCCGGGCCACACAGTCCTCTGGAAGGCCTTCCTCCGCACCCTTCCTTCATCCTGGGAGGGGGGCTCTCTTTCACCCCACCCCCTGGGGCTTGAGGACACCTCTACCTCTGGCTCCTCTGGGCCTCGTGCTCAGGCAGTGTGCTCTGTGTGAGTCAGTTCTCACCCGCGTGAACCAGGAGGTCTGGGAGACACGGGCCACTTCTGCTCGCTGGGGACCCTGTGCTGAGCGACCCTTCGTGGGCATCGGCTTGTCTCACTGCAAAAGTGTGCAGCCACCCCGGCGTCCGTGGCACGCGCTGGAGTCACGGGGGAGGGCCGAGGGGGAGGGGTTTGGCCGAGAAAGAAGGGGCTGCTGGGGTGTGCAATGGGTGCTAGGGGGAGCACCTTCCGGCCGCACAAGCAGATGGAGCTGGGCTGTGCAGCTGGCCCAGAAGGCTGTGGGCCAGGCGGCCTGGATGGGGTTTGATCTGGGGTAGAGTGCACCGTGGCAGGGTTTAAGAAAAGGAGGAGAAGCCGGGTGTGGTGGTGCACGCCTGTAATCCCAGTATTTGGGAGGCTGGGACTGGAGGATTGCAGGTTCGAGACCAACCTCAGCAACTTAGCAAGGCCCTCAGCAACTTAGCGAGACCCTGTTTCAAAATAAAAAGTAGCCGGGCGTGGTGGCGCACGCTTGTAATCCCAGCATTTGGGAGGCTGAGACCGGAGGATCCGGGTTCGCGGCCAGCCTCAGCTACCTAGTGAGGCACTCCACAACTTAGTGAGACTCGGTTTCAAAAATAAAGAATAAAAAATAGGGCTGGGGGTATAGCTCGGAGGTAGAATGCCCCTGAGTTCAATCCCCAGTACCGCAAAAAAAAAAAAATAAATAAAATAAAAAAAAAAAATAAAAAGTAAAATAGGGTTGGGAGTGTAGCTCAGAGGTAGAGCACCCCTGGGTTCAATCTCTAGCTCCACAACAAACAAACACCAGCAACGACGACAACAACAACAAAAAACGGTGCAGTGGAGGAGGGAGAGGTGGAGAGAGGTTGGTCAACACACTAAGTTATAATTAGCTAAAATATAAGTTCAGGTGCTTTATTGTACAGCAGGGTGACTATAGATAACTGTAATGTACTTTGGAGGCCAAAAACCCTGGAAGAAAGAATTTTGAATGTTTTCACCACAAAGCAATGGTAAATGTTTGAGGAGACGGATATGTTTATCTGGATTTGAAACCCCACAACATACACATCTGTCGAAACATCACATGGGTATCCCATAAATAAATAAATAAATATATATATATATATATATATATATATATATATATATATATATATAATCTCTTTTCCTTTTTGAAGTCCTAGGAATTGAACCTAGGGGTGCTTTACCACTTTCTCCCTTTTTATTTATTTATTTTTTTCTGAGACAGGGTCTTGCTAAGTTGCCCAGGCTGGCCTCGAACTTGCAATCCTCTTGCCTCCACCTCCCAAGTAGCTAGGATTACAGCCATGTGCCACCACACCCAAATATGTGCAATTTCTATGCATTAATTAAAAAGTAAAATAAGAAAAAAATAAAAAACAAAAACAGCGACCACCCTGACAGTCGTTGACTGCCTCCCCCCAAGGCCCTGTTGGTTCGGTTCTGGTCTTGGCTGGTGTTACTGAGGTTTAGGTGCTTATTTGCGTCTTAGCAGCTGGTTGCTCGTATTGACAACTGAATTTTATTTTATTTTATTTATTTTACTCTTTTATAGTACTAGGGATGGAGCCCAGGGGCATTCTACCTCCAACCAATAACCCCATCCCTATTTTATTCTTTTATTCTGAAACAGGGTCTCACTAAATTGTGGAGGGCCTCACAAGTTGCAGAGGCTGGCTGCAAACCTATGATCCTCCTGTCTCAGTCTCCCAAGAACTGGGATTACAAGTGTGTGCCATCACATCCGGCCTGAATTTTAAAAAATTTTATTTATTTATTTAGCAACTACATTTTAGTGAGTGATTTCTGAAAAAGCAAAAATTTTAAGATTGCATCTCTATTGAGAGGAAATAACTTAAATTTTAAATTATGGGTGTCAAGCTAGAGAGTGCTCTGGGGATGATCTGGTTGACCGCCCAGCCCTTCCATCCCTGACATGGACTGTGTTTCTGTCACCGGGAAGGCTGGCCCAGACCCCAACCCTCATTAGTCCTTGTTGGCAGGTGACAGTCTTCTGGGGTGAGTAGGGCCGGGTGTGGTGGTGCATGCCTGTAATCCCAGTACTTGGGAGACTTGGGAGGCTGACACAGGAAGATCAAGAGTTTGAGGCCAGCCTCAGCAACTTAGCAAGACCTACCTTTCTTTCTCTTTCTCTTTCTTTTCCTTCCTTCCTTCCTTTCTTTCCTTCCTTCCTTCCATTTCTTCTCCTCCTCCTCCTTCTTGCATTGGGGATTGAACTCGGGGGCATTTTACATCTGAGCTCCATCCCCAGTCCTACTTTTTATTCTTTATTTTGAAACAGAGCCTTACTAAGTTGCGCAGGGCCTTACTAAATAGCTGAGGCTGGTGCGAACCTAGGTCCTCCCGTCTCAGCCTCCTAAGTACTGGGATTACAAGAGTGCAGCACCATGCCACCCTCCTCCTCCTCCTCCTCCTCC
>PVLC010041109.1:0-13430 GCA_004027655.1 Graphiurus murinus | reverse complement strand
GATAATTCTTTTTCTCCTGGGAAATCATATGTTCCCCTTCATTGTTAATTCTTGCCTCTTCTGTGCAGGTTACAGTGGTCAGTACTCAGGACATAGAGTCCTAGAAATGTGGCAATGCATATTTTATCACCCCTCTGAGTCCTAGCTCTGTTTCCAAAGAGATCTCATTCTTTCACATTGATGTAACCAAGTAATAGACCCAAATTTTAAGCGAGATGTCAGGGAGAAATTAACCACCATAATTACAGCTCTGGGGAATCTCAGAAGGCATTTTAGGTGCCAGGAAGTGTGCTATGCATTTTTTTATTTATTTCACTTATTCTAAGTTTTCACACATTTAATCTGACATTGGTTCACATTGCTGTGCTACTGGTTGGAGTCATATTGGGCTTGGAAAGTTAGATTCTGGAATTTGTAATAGCTAGAGAGTTTCAGGGGGAATAAAGTTCACTTCTTGTCTTGGTCAATATTCTCTCTGCTGTAATCCCAAACAACTGACTACACAACTTAGAGAAAGACAGATTTATTTGCTCACAGTTTTTGGAGATTTGGGCTTCAGTCCATGTGAGGCCAGACTCTGCAGAGTTCAGGGCAGAAATAGAGAGAGGGAGAGAACAAGGGCTCTGGTCTCACATCATGGAGGGTAGAAACAGAAAGCAAGCAAGAAAGGGAATTCAAGGACAAAAGCAGAAGCCCTAAGGCCACACCCACAGGGGCCCACTTTCTCTAGCCACATCCCACCTGACTAGATAACCATCTAGTAAATCCATTACAATAGATTTATCCACTTAGGAGACGACAACCCTCTCTACTTAGTTACATCAATTCTGAACAATTCTTTTGGGGACATTCTGTATCTAATCATAACACTTCTTTTCTCTTCACCCTAAAAATAGGGCTATTTTCCTCTTCAGATGAAGGATGAATGTCATTCGAGGCATATAGGGTGGATGATGTCAAGTATTTATTAAAAGGAGTATATCTACTTGTGTTCACCGTAATCTTTTTGCAGATTAGCCTTTTAAAAAATGTGTCATGAGCACTCTGGAATTACATTATTCATTTTTGTTGTATCTCTTCTAATTCATACATGCATTCATTTACTTCATCAAATATTTATTATTGTCTTTGGGTACATCTCAGAATATTGGAGAATATAACATGAACAAAGCCAAGTTGTTTCTGTCATGAAAGTTTTATCCTAGTGGAAGAAATAACAAGAAAACTCATCTATAAAAGGTAGGTTCAGTATCCCTAATAGAAAAGTCTGAAATGCTTTAAAATCCTAAGCTTTTGGAGTGCCAGCATGATAACATTTGTAGAAAATTCCAACACTGATCTCATATAATGGGTCACAGTCAAAATGCAGTTGCACTAAAAATATTGTATAAAATTACATTCAGGTTATGTGTATAAAGCATACGCACATAGAACATAAATGCATGTTGTGTTTGGACCTGGTTCTCATCCCTAAGATATCTCATTATTTATATGTAAATATTTTAAAATTTGAAAAACTCAAAGTCTAAAACACTTCCAGTCTCAAGCATTTCAATTAAGGGATTCTCAACCTATACAATGCCAAGCAGGAATAATTAACATGTGGAAAAATAAATCAGGGAGGGAGGGAGGGAGGTACAGGTACCTGCTTCAGAGAAGGCTTCCCTCGAAACAGTGATGTTTGTGCAGAGACACAAAGGAAGTGATAGCAGGTGGCTATGTTTCTCTTTGGGAAAGGAGAGCTCCAGGCTGAGAAGTAGCAACTACAAAGGCAGACTGATGTAAGAGAGGATCTCAAGCCTCGTGGGTGGTTGGTTGGGTTACTCATATTCTCTTATAAGAAATTCATTAAGGAAGTGCTCACAGGAGGAATCTGGAAGGGGATAGGGGAGCTAGGGCAGGAAAGGGTGAGAATTCAGGCAAACAATTGTCCTGCGCTTGATATTTCCTGAAGCTTATACTCCACCTCTTGGAACCAGAGAGGAAGTCAAATCCTCTGGACTCTGGCTCTCTGTCAAGACAGGCAAGTAGGCTAAATCCAGGCAGCCAAGGGCAGTTCTGGTTCTGGGGCAAGCCAGTAGAGGTTATGGCTTGCAAAAGCTAGAGGGTGAGCACAAGACCAACACAGGGAGGGACAAAAGGGGGTCTGGAAAGAGCATTGACTGTGCCCTCATTCCCCACCAGAGCCACAGAACATAGTGGAACACAGTGAGCAGGAGCAGAGGGGTAGAAAGCCAGACCAAGGGGGCAGCCAAGGGTCGAATATGGAAGAACTTCAGATTTTTAATTTATAGTTACTTGGAAAGTGGAGGTATTTAGGGTCCAGAGAGTGATATGATCTGATTTACATTTTTATAAGATCATTCAGACTGTTGTGTGAATCATAGGCTCAGTGGAACAAGAGTAGAAGCATTAAAACTTGTTAGGAGGCTATTATAGAATCCTAGGGGGATTAGGATCTTGGGGCTGCACTGTTCGACATATAGAACACTGGCCAAATACAGTTACTGTGCACTTGAAATGTGGCTCATTAAAATGAAGACATGCTATAATTTAAAATATGTATCAGACTTTAAGGGCTTATTAGGAAATAATGTGGAGTGTTTAATATTTATTTTGCATTGATCATGTGTTGAAATAATATAATATTTTGCTTAGCTGTTCAAGTTGTTCAAATAAAAATGTCATTAAACATGTTAATGTAATTCTATGAAATACATTACTTAATAATTTATTCTTTTAAAAATGTGGCTACTGGAAAATTTTAAATCACATATCTGGCTCATGCTATATTTCCATTGGATACTCTAAACTCAAATAGTGAAAAGTACTTAAGTTCTGTTTATGTTATGACAATAGAGAGTGCAGGGATGGCTGATAGGTAGTATGTGGGTTATGAAAGGTCACCCCAAATGATAATGAAATTTTCTGAGGTATAAAACACCAAAGGAGAGGGGGTCCTATTGAGAAGGATGGGGAATTGAATTTAGTTTGAGATTTAAGTCGGAGATATCTAATGTACCTTGGGATGGAAGTGATGAGTGGGAGGTTGGATATATAAGTCTGGAGTTCCCCAGAAGTGTTCAGACTAGAGATTTAAGTTAAAAAGATATCTAGTATATCTTTTATAACTATTGGACAATATGACATCACCCAAGGAGGGGTATAAAGAAGAGGTATATGGAGTGATAGGAAAGTAGGAGTCAGAAAAGGAAAAATGATGGTGAGACCTGAGGTGAGAAAGAGAGAGAAAGGAGGATAAAGGAGGTGGATGAGAGTGAAGAGGAAGAAGAGAAGAAGGAAAAGGGGGGAAGCAGGCAAAAGCAGACCGAAAGGGAGAAGAAAGAAGAGAGAAAAGCATTTGAATCCGTATGCTGCTGGCTTTGAAAATGGAAGGAAACGCCATGAGCAAAGAACTTGGGTGGCCTTTAGAAGCTGGAAAAGGCAGGGAACCAGACTCCTCTGCAAATTCTCAAAAGAACCAGCCCTGTATCACATTGATTTTAATACAGCCAGACTCATTTTGAATAATCTAAACTCCATAACTGTAAGATAATAAATTTTCACTCTTTTCCAGTACTTGGGAGGCTGAAACAGAAGGATTGTAGGTTCACAGCCAGCCTCAGTTACTCAGTGAAGCCCTCTACAACTTAGTGAGACCCTTCTTCAAAATAAAAGAATAAAATAGGGGCAGGGGTACAGATCAGAGGTAGAATGTGCCTGGATTTCATCCCTAGTACTACCATTTTTTTTTTTTTTTTGCATTGTGTTAAGCTACTAAGCTTATGGTCATTTGTTATATCAGCAAAAGGAAACTAATACATGGACCCTTAAAAGCCACAGGATTTGAGTCATAAGCATGGAAAAATGTACCCATCCAGGACTATGCTCATCAATCTGAAACACAGCTAGGGGAAAAGAAGCCAGAAAGCTTCAGAGCTGCCCACACAGACACAATTTGTTTATAAACTAAAGTATTCAACATTCATAAGCAGAGCCTATGTACTTCTATTCCAATAAAAATTCAATCAGTGTGGTCTGCTACAAATTAGAAGCATCACGTTAGAAAGAGAAGGACAAGGAAATAAACTTGACAGTAGTGAGAAGCCTAATAGACTTCTTCGTAGGGTAGAGTATTAGGAATGGTAAATGACATTTCACAAACTCATTCATTTGGGAATATTCAGTGTAGAAGCTGACAGGATCATCAATACACTGAATATTACAAGATGTCCAGGGTTAGCAGGTGTTGGGAAACTTCTTCTAGATCATCTTTATGAACAGAATTATTTGAGACATGAAAGAAGCCATGAACATACAACCTATTCACTCGACACACGAGGGAAATGAAATCCAAATGTGATCCTTACATCCAAGATAACATAGCTGATTGCAGTGAGGAACTCAGACAAAGACTCCTGCTATCCAACCTAAAATGACATCACCTCTGTGACCTCTTAAAAGCCCCAGATTAGGACCCTCTTGAAATCTAGTCCTGTGAGGGGATGTTCTCAGCTACATTTCCATGTGAGCAAGAGGCAGGATTTTGAGGACGTGAATGGCCTCCCTCCTGGGCTTGGGGGGATTTATTTGAGATCCTAGCATTCATGGCTCTCATTCCACGGAGCACAGAAATCCATAGGCAGGCTGCCCTGATGGGAAGCACTTGTTTGCCTCAAGGGGTCTTTTGCTTTTGAACTTCTTTGGGGATTCTGCCCACATGTCAGGGAGAGCTGATCAAAATAGTAAATGAGGACTCTGACAAGGATTTTCAAAATTGCCTGCAGATGTCTCCATTTCAGAGAATTGGAAACACAAACCCTTTTTTTTGAATTACTTTAGCAACAGGGGAGAGACAAAACAACACATTGCAAGAAGCTGTCCTGTGGGGACCGATAGCAATTTGGGGGAGTAGAGCTGAGGGATAGTAGAGGCTGAACAAACATGGGAAGCCCGCCGAGGAACGTGGAGCTTGTGTTCTGATGGAAACCACCAGTCTCTAGGGCACATTCCTTCAGTCTGAGCCCCAGGGTGAGAATGTGAAAATGGGATAGGCAGGGGGCCAGAAGTTAGGCTGGGGCTGGAAATGCTGCCTTCTTGGCTCGATCTTCATTTGCCCATATCCGTTCTCCATATCTGAACCATTGCAATTCAACAGTCCCATGAATCACATGTTCACAGCACTTTACCATTCGTGAAATATATTCCCAAATCTATTGACTAAGTTGCTCAGTTCACCATCTCAATTTGGGTGGGGGAGTACTAGAACCCAGGGGCATTCTACCTCCAAGCTACACACTCACAGTTCTTTTTATGTTTGCAATGAAACAGGGTATTGCTAGGCTACTGAGAATCTCACTAAATCACTGAGGCTGGTCTTGAACCTGCTATCCTCCTGTCTCTGATTCCCAAGTACTGGGATGACAAGCATGTATCACAATGCTTGACTCACCATCTCAATTTAGAGAATAAATAAGCAGGGCTCAGGGGCAGAGATCTAGGGCTGAGGTTTTAATTTATATTCTCCTAACTTTAAAACCCTAACACAAACCAAGTTGAAGAAACCAAAGAGCCTTTCAGTCTCTTCAGTGTTTCTAAGAGGTTTTAACGTTTTTATACTTTGCCTGTTAGGCCTAAATATCTCAATAAGTAGCAAACTAGCTTTGGCAGAAGCAAATAGCCTTTATTTCTTTGTTTGCCTTTACTTCTGAGTAATAAATTAGGGACAGGAGAGACTACAAAGTTAAGGGCCAAGCAGTTAGATGTGTATTGGAGCCAGTTTACAAAATCTAATTATCTCAAGAACCAAAGGGGCTTTTCAAGTCTTCTAATCTAATTTTCTAATGACGTATGATTCTTAAGCTATACCTCCAAACAAACACTGTTTTAGTCACAGCTTGACTCTTGGTTGATATTGAATAAAGCTGAAATGTTTAAACTGAGCACCTGGTAAAGAACTGACTGTTCCATCATGACTATTTTGACATCATGGCAATGTGTTTCTCTGTATGATTCCATATCATGGAGCTTGAGTTAATAATCATATGTGGATAGGATATGGGGGTTAGTTCAGGAGGCTACTTTTGGGACATAAAAGACTAGTCCAAGGTCTCTGGCAACTCAAGACCCTCAGATGGGCAGATGGGCAACTTAGTACTAGGTAAACAGTGACAATTAGAATAACTTTTCTGGGCCCATGGAGAGAGTATAAATGCTTTTGACTGTGCTATGTGACTTAAAATAGCATTGGTAAATCATATTACTTGTATGTGGTATGTTACTTCAAAGTTATTTTAGTACTCTTTTTATTATAAATGCTACTGTCAGTATAACATTAATTGCAATGCTATAAATAGGTCTCTACATATATTTATACCAGAGATCTGTTGTATCCCAGATAACATCCAGAACACTTCAGATATATGTTTTTTTTTCCAGTCTTACAATAATCCTGAGAGTTGAGTATTTTCTTCTTCCTTATACCAAAGAGTCATTCAGTATATCTTGAGGCAAATACTTGAATTCATATTTATTTGAATTCAAAGACCTTGGTTTTTCTACACCTGGAAACAATACTGAGAATGGACTCTTTTGAAAAGGAAGAAATTGGCAGGTAGTGTCTTAGAAATAGACTAATAAAATAAAGAAATAAGCCAAATGATAATAAAACACAGACGAGAATGCAAAGAAAGAAATGACTACACAGGATGTTATGAGAAGGGAAAAAAAATCCAGCAGGTCGATATTAAGGTTTTTTGTTCGGTTTATCATTTAATTGTTTTGTGTTATTTTTGTTTTTCTTTGCATATTTAATGCATTCCAATTACCATTAGTTCTAGTACAGCCTCTGTGGAAAAACAATTTAGTGGTCAAGTAAGCCACATGCTCTGAAATCCTCTGGGGTAATTACAAGTATGTTAACATAACAAAAACCTTCTTCAGTTAAAAAGTGGTAGCCCAGTAGACTATATTTGGTTTAACCTGGTGTTTGTTGTTGTTATTGTTTTATGATACTGGGGATTGATCCCTGGGACATCATTTTACCTCTGAGCTATGCTCTCAACCTTTTTTTTTTTTTTAATTTTGAATGGCCAATAAATGTATGAGGAAATGTTCCACATCATTGGCAATCAGGGAAATGCAAATCAAAACTACCCTGAGATTTCACCTAACTCCAGTCAGAATGGCAATCATAAAAAACATGAACAACAACACCTGCTGGTGAGGGTGTGGAGAAGTGGGAACCCTAATACATTGTTAGTGGGAGTGCAAACTTGTGCAACCACTGTGGAAAACAGTATGGAGGATCCTCAGATGAATGGGAGTGCACCTACCATATGACCCAGCAATTCCACTACTGGGTATATACCCAAAAGAATGGAAACCAAACTATCAGACCGATGCATGTGTATCTATGTTTATAGCAGCTCAATTCACAATAGCCAAACTATGGAAGCAGCCAAGATGTCCATCCACAGATGAATGGATTACAAAACTATGGGATATGTACACAGTGGAATTTTACTCAGCCATAAAGAAGAACAAAATCATGTTCTTTGCAGGGAAATGGATGCAACTGGAAAACATTATGTTAAGTGAGATTAGTCAGTCACAAAGAGTTAAGAAGCATACATTCTCCCTAATATGTGGATGCTAGAGAGAAGATGGGGCATAGGAGGGTCTCCAGATGAAATGGAGAGATCCTCAATAAGTAAAGAAGTTGATTTAATTGTAGTGGATGCATGGGGCAGAGGGACACCCTAAGGCACATGATGTACTTACACAATCATATCAAGGTCACTCACTGAAGTGAACCTGAGGGTGAGGGAGGGGGAGGGAATGGGGAGGGATTTGGGGAAGGGGACAAATGAGAATTGTGTGAAAATATGTTGTTAACAAATTGTACTTAACAAAGATGTATGCTATATTGCACGAATTCCTACAATAAAAAATTAAAAAAAAAAATTGAAACAGTGTCTCTCTAAATTGCTGAGAGTCTCACTAGGTTTCTGAGGCTGTCCTAGAACCTGCAACCCTCCCACCAAAGCTTCCCAAGTACCGGGATTATAGGCATGTGCCATGAAGCCTGGCTAAACCTGGTGTTTTTAAACTTTACTTAGAGATAGTTTTATTCTTCAAAATACCTACTAACATTGCATGCAGTAGTATTCTCAGGTTTTCATCCTGGGGAGACCTGTATGAGATATTGGAAAAGCTTTTTTCCAGGTTTTCCAAGAGGATCCAGTATAGATAGAAGAACCTAAGTCTTTTCATACCTCTCTTTGCCCACCTTCAAAGTCCAGGAAGCTTAAACACTAGGGCTGTGGCTGTGGCAAAGAGTGACTATTTCCAATATTTCTTAGGCAAGTCAAATAGTATTCTCATGAGAATCTAACAAAAATCTCAGTTTCAAATTGTCCATGATGAGTGTCAGTCAATGCCATACCACCTCTCAGAGCAAGGAAACCAGCAAAAGCTTTTTGTGCAAACACATTTGAGTCACCCAGAGGGGATATTGGTGCAGGGCCTCATGTCTTCCTTCTTGGCATCTTTCTCTGTAAGTTCTTGACAGCTGGGCACAATTAGCTCTCATATGTTAGCAGGGATGGGTGAGACAATTATTGCTCCATGACTCTTCTAAGCACTGGGTGGGTAGGATTAGAGGGGCAACTTGGTGTGGAAACTGTGTTGAACCCGGAAAAACCTGGACTCACGAAGACATTTATGGATTTCACCAGATGGACTTGCAGATGGAGGGCTTGGAGTAGGCAGTTTGGACTCTCCAATGGGAGATCTCTCAAGGTTGAAGGATAAATATAGAAGAGTTCATTCTTTACCTCATGTGTAAGCAAGTTCTGCTTGGTGAAGCCGGGAACAAGCAAACTGGAAATCAAAGTTGACATCCAAGCTGGAAAGGAAAGAGACCAGAACTGTGACTCAGAAGATCTGAGCTTCTGTCTCCCTTTTTAACTAACTAAATTATGACCTTGGCCTAGGGAAGATTCAAATTTAGAATCCATCCATAGAATGCTTATCAGTGCCGGTGACTATACAAGTCACAGAGATGAGAAAAGCACAACTCTTGGATTCTCAGTGATCATAATTAAGGAAGAAGGAAAAAGAAATATATGATTAGTGTCTGAGTAAAATATAAACTAGTCCTTAAGAATAATAACCTAATAAGTGAAGTAAGCTATGGGAAAACTAGACTGATGTATTAGCAATGAATCTCTGAAGGATATTGCCAAACAGTGTTTATAGGCCACAGGAAGTGCAAAGGCAGTCTTGGCCCTAATTAGAAATTATTTGAGAAGCTGTGATTTGAAGGTAGAATGTTATGATTGAAACAATAATAATTTAGGGTAGCTTATTATTCTGAGGGGAGATATTCAGGAATGATAAGGAATAGGAAGCCTCTAAGGATTTTTTAATAATTATAATTCATATTACATTTTAGGGAAAACAATAAATTCCATATCTTCAGCCTTGAGATGGGTATCAAAAACACAGATTTTAATTTTAGTTTTTGGCTTCACCCATCTGGGCAAGATCTTTCACTGAGCTACATCCCCAGTCCTGAAAATAGATTTTAGTCCTGGCTTTGTCACTTAACAAATGGTGGGGCCTGACTCAGGTCATTTTCTCTCTCCAGACTTTAGTCTGAGATGAGAAGGTTTAGACTTTGGCTCCTTCCAGGTCACAGTGAACACAGTGTGTCTCTGAGGTCATGGGAATGCAGAGGTAAGTGACCTCCTTCTTTTCCACCTGGAATCTTGCTCCCAGACATCTATGAACAACATTGAGTATGGACTGGTCATGCCCACCAGTCCAGGTCAGCATGTGCTGTGCTGTTGTGGAGCATGCTACCTTTCAGGGCGATATTCCTCTCCTCACATCAAGTCAAGATGAGTTTGGGGAATAAATGATCCCCAATTGGCATTCTTTTATAGCATTAGTGCAAAATAGAGCTTGTGTTTTAGTTGTTTTGTGGACATGTCTAGAAAAAGCATACTGATTTATGAGCTTCAGAGTAAACATTAGTCTTAAATATCAATTGGAAATTACACTGATGGTTGTCTCTGGAGAGCTTTTTCAAGCAAAAGAAGGAATTTGTTAATAGCTATCTCCTAAAGTGCCATCCCACATTGAAGATGAGTGTTTTGAGTAATGTTAATATTTAACTGGCTTCTCCAAGATTATTAGTACAGCTTTATAGAGTATGTTTCATCCCAGAGGCACAATAGCAAGTAAAACCCCATAAACATCCAAAATTTTTTATTGTTATTGGGATTCTATAAATTTTCAAAATCTCATGGGGAGCCAGCACCCTCAGAAAACTCAAGGACAATGATAAGCATATGAAACAACAAGCAACCCAGTTACTGTTCGGATTTGAGCACATCTCTTCCTTTCTTCGCTCTTGTGTTGAATCCCAGGTTATCATGGAAACTTGGGATTTAAGCAGATTCAAAGGATGATTGGGGTTTATGCAGAAAAAAAATTCAGAGATAGTATAGTTGATGAAAGATCATTTTCAAAGATCAAGATAACTCTCATTTATGTGTAGAATCTGGAAGAAATAAAATAACATGTAGGGTAAGTAAAAACACAAGAAAGCAGTGAAATCTTAATTCAACATTCTTATACTCCTGAATGAGTAGCTTTGACTTTTGCATCAGCTTTACTAAAGCTCTGCTATGATCACTTATGAGTGAATTTTTGTAAAATTGAGAGGTTGGTAGTTTTGTGCCTATGGTTAAAAGGGATCACAGGAGCTCAGAGAGATGGTGGATTGTGTGTAGGATGTAAGTATCGGGAGTGGTGAAGCCAGGGCAAGAGCCCAGCCTTCAGACTCTAGGTGTTTGGCCTCTTTGAAGAGCAAACAGTCTTTGCAAGTTCTGGTTTCAATAATCTAACCATACTCCGAATGCAAACAAATACTTTGAAGCAACACTGAATCCCATAGAAACATCTTGGCAAAATATTCCCAGAGCTTCTCCATGCACACAGCATCGTTTCCTTAATGGTAGTTAAAGTCGAAATAAAATGAATACAGCCTCCGGCAAGTCCTTCCATAAGGTCATCTGAATTTGGGGGATAGGTTTGCAGTAATAACATGACATTTAAGAAAACTTGTGTAAATTTTTATGAGAGGAAATGCTCCTAATTTTGCTCGAAAGCTACTTCTTAATATATTTTCATTGTAAGCAAATATACAAGAGGAGATTAAAATTCTGAATGTACAGTGACTGAAGATGACCTTACTTTTGGGATGCTCTTTGCTTATTTCTTTTATTTTTTCATATATTGACAGTTAAAATTGTAAGAACTTACTGTATACAATATGTTGTTTTGAACTAATATTTATACATTGTGGAATAGCTAAATTTGGATAATAACTTTGCATCTTCTAATATAGTTACTATTTTTGTGGTGAGAACACTTTATATATATTCTCAGTTTATTTCTTTTTTTGGCTTTATTTTTTTTTCATGCATAGCTTCTTTGGTTTTGCAGAAATTTGAAGCTAAAATGATTGTTATTTGATTAGTTTACTAGAGATTTCTCTCTTTGTCATAGTTTTATTGATGCATAATAATTGACTGTACATCACAGTGAGTTTCAAAGTGATTCAAACATACATGCGCACATTGCTTCCTTCTGCACCCCACTCCTCCTTCCCTGGTATATGTTAATGAGATTGATGGTTAAACCTTTATGTATAGACATAACAAGAGTACAAAATATTGTTAACTACAGCCACCATGTTGTACAATCAGTCTCTTCAACTTATTATTCCTGGCTAAATTATAAAAAACATTTTATACTTTTATAGGTATAGTATAGTCTCATAGTATAATGCAGTTCATAGCAGTAGTGACATACATGCACACAGCACTTGGTGGGCTTTCTCCTGTCTCCTTTCCCATCCTCCCTGTTTCCCTATACAGGATATTGAGATTGACATTGGTATTCTCACATTTATATATAATGTCAAGTGACTTCTTCATTGATCCTTCCTTAGCCCTCCTTCCTCCCTGGCTCCACTGGAGTTTCTCCTTCATTATCTGAAGTCTCTCTGATATTTAATTTACTTGCTAGCTTCCTTATATGAGAGAAAACATATGACTCTTCACTTTCTGTGATAGGCTAATCTCACTTAACATAACGTTCTCCAGGTCCATCTATTTTCCCACAAATGATATAATTTAGTTCTTCTATATTGCTGAGTAGAATTCCATAACTTTGTAATTCATTCATCTGTTGATAGACACCTACTTTGGTACCATGTTTTGTTTATTGTGAATTGTGCTGCTATAAACATGGATATGCATATATTACTATAAAATTCTGAGGTGTGTTCCTTTGGAAAGGTACCCAGGAGTTGAATATCTGGATCATATGGTGGATCTATTCTCAATTTTCTGAGGAATTGCCACACTGATCCCTATAATGGCTGCACTAATTTGCAATCCCACCGAAAGTGTAGAAGAGTTCTTATTTCCCCACATCCTCATCAGCATTTATTGTTGTTTGACTTCTTGATGATTGTCATTCTGATTAAGGTTAGATGAAATCTCAGTGTAGTTGAACACTTTTTCATGTATTTGTTGGCCATTTGTATTATTCTTTCGTAAACTGTCTATAATTTCCCATTTCTTGATTGTTTTTAGTGTTGTCTTTTAAGTACTTTGTATATTCTAGATATTATTCATCTATAAGAGGAAAAGCTGGCAAAGATAATCTCCCAGTATGTAGGCTATTTCTTTAGACTCTTGGTAGTTTCCTTTGCTGAGCAGAAACTTTTTAGTTTAATGTCATCCCATTTATTAATCCTTGTCTTAATTTTCTGGGCTTTGGGGGTTTTAATGAAGAAGTTTCTACCTGTGACTATATGTTGAAATGAACAAGATAAGAATGGTAGCTATCACCATTCCTTTTCAATATAGTACTTGAGACTTTTGACAAAACAATAAGGCAAGAGAAGGATATCAAAGGAATTCAAACAGGAAAAGAATAACTAAAATTATATCTATCTGCAGATGGCATGATCCTATAATTAGAAAACCCTAAAAATTCAATCAAAAGACTTCTAGAGCTTATTAATAAAGTCAGCAAAGTAGCAGGATACAAATTCAATCTAAAATTATCAGTAGCTTTTCTATATGCCAACCTTGAATCCACTGAAAAAGAAATCCAGAAAGCAACTGCATTCACAATAACATAAAAAATAATAAAATACCTAGGAATAATTCTAACCAAGGAGGAAAAGAGCTCTACAAGAAAATTATAAAGCACTAAGGAAAGATATCAAAGAAGATCTTAGAAGATGGAAGGATCTATGCATTTGGATAAGCAGAATAAATATCGAAATGGCCATTCTACTAAAAGTAATATACAGAGTCAATGTGATCCCCATCAAAATGCTA
>PVLC010041108.1:0-13531 GCA_004027655.1 Graphiurus murinus | reverse complement strand
TGTTGGATGTCACTAGCAATCAGAGATTCCATCTATTTACAATTAGAAGAACAATCATCAGCAATACAAACAATAGTAAATGCTGGTAAGGATTTTGGGAAATACAAAATAATATATACTGTTTGTGGGATTGCAAATTAGTACAGTTGCTATGTGGATCAGTGTGGAGGTTCCTCAAAAGAATAGGAATGCAATCACCATATTACCTAGCAATATCACTCCTCTGTATTTTCCAAAAGAATTAAAGTCAAAATCCTATAATGATGTATACATATCCATGTTGGTAGTCATACAATTCACAATAACCAAATTATGGATCCAACCTTGGGGTTTGATTTTTGACTTTTCACCAGAGTCTGACTGGATCCTTGGGAACTAACCTGAACACCATGCCAAAAGTTCCATAATGAATTAAAATGAAGAAAAAAAAAATAAGAAGTTAAGTGCTGTAACCAGGAGCTTCATATTGGGCACAATACTTGCCTCCCCCTTCTCATCATAAGAGCTCTAGAAATACAAGAAACAAAAACACTTCGATTTCTAGTTTCAAAGAAGGAAGTTTTGAATAGTAGTTGCTAAGGCTATAAACAGTTTCAACTGTACTCAGACCTTCAAAGGGCTGGGGAGAAAGGAGAATGAGCTTAGAAAGATATACCACTCCTGTATATCTTTCTAAAGGGGCTGAAATCAGAGAACTACAGTAATATATACATATCCATGTTTATAGAAGCACAATTCACAATAGCCAAATTATAGAACCAACCTAGATGTCCATCAATGGATGAATGGATTACAAAATTATGGAAAATACACACAATGGAATTCTACTCAACAATAAAAAAGAGCAAAATTGTGTCATTGCAAGAAAATGAAGGGACTTGGAGAACAGTATGTTAAGTGTGATTAGCCAGTCACAGAAAGTGAGGGGTCATATGTTTTCTCTAATATAGGGAAGCTAGGAAGTAATTAGGATACCAAAGGGACTCCAAATAATGGAGGAGACACCTCAGTGGAGTTAGGGAGGGGTCTAAGGAAAGGGAGAAGACTAAGGTTCATTAATGAAAGTACTACCATCGACTGTGTGTACATATATAAACATACAGATGTCAATCTCAATACTTTGTATTGGGAAGGGGGAAAATGAAGAGGCTGGGGATGAGGGAGAGGCCAACAAGTGCTGTATGCATGTATGTCACTGTCAACATGATTTTCATTATGATGCGGGACTATAATACACCAATGAAAGCATGTTATTAAAAAAAGAAAGATAACTAAAGCACAGTAATATCTCTTTTGTAGATGGAATATGATTTGGCAGAAACAAAAGTACTAGTGTGAGTTGAAGCTAGAAGCTGGAGAAAAGTAAACATTTAATTCATTTATTCATTCATTCGTTCATTCTGCAAACATTCATGTTCACTATATGCTTATATCTGCTGTTATTTCATAATCATAGAATATTGAGCAAATGGTTGAAAAGCTTACTTTCTAGTGGAGAATATAGATAATAACCAAGTAGAGGAACATCATGCAATTTCACTGCTGTGTGGGTTAAGGATGGACAGAAATGACTTTAGCTTAAATAGAGTAATCATGAGGGCCTATTAATATTAAGCAGAGACCTAAACAAAGTGAGGGACACATGTAGAGAGATTGGCAGAAAGACTATTTCAAGCAAAGAAACTAGCCATCAAAATGAGACTATACTTGTTATAGTCAAGAGGATTTCTGAGGGCCAGATGCACAAAGAGTAATGAGGAGAGTCAAAGACCTCGTTTGGAGGTCATAAAAAATATTCTTGGCTTTACCCAGAGTGAGGTGGAAGGTTTTTAAGTTGTTTAAGAATTTTGAAGAAGGAAATTTACATCCAGAACAGCATTTTGTAAGGATTAATATAGCTTCTCCATGAGACAAAATTATTGGGTTACCAGGATGGAAAGCAAGAAGAGTAGTTTGAAAACATGTATGCAACTTGTGGCAATAGTTATTAGTAGTTTCTACTAGGTGAGATCAACGAAACTGATTGGATATAGCTGGATTCTGGATATGTTTAGAAGAAAATTGGACAGACTTCAGGGTGCTTTGAATGTGAGATGCCAGAAGGAAGGTTCAACAAAGATAGCAAGGCTTTGGAAGTGCTTGGATGTAATTGGCATTTACCAAGTTAGAAAAGACAGGAAGAGAAATGGACTGAAGTTGTATAGGAGAAGGCAGGATTCATATGAGCCAAGATTTCAAGTTTGGACAGTTTAAATTCGAGATACTATTATACATCCCAGAAAAGTTGTCAAATCAGTGACTAGATACATGAGTCAAATTCAAAATATACACCAAGACTACTTTTACAAATGGTGAAGCATAGATGGGCATGATGATGCATGTCTATAATCCCAGTACTTGAGAAGTAGAGACAAGAGGACTGCAGGTTTCAGGCTAGACTCATCAATCCAGTGAGACTCTATTTTAAAATAAAATACGGCTGGGGGTATATAAGAGAGGTAGAAATCTCCTAGGTTTAACCTCCAATACCACAAAACAAAAGAAATGATGACCCATCACCCTTTACATGGGTTTAAAACCATGGGTCTGAGTGAGTTCACCCAAGAATTGAGCAATATGGTAAACAAGATAGTTATTTTTTAAGAAATCACAGGCTTTAAAAAAGCCTTCTTAAGCCTGTGATTTCTTGAAATCTAATAAAAATCAGTCATTACAATCACTTTGAGATATATTTTTAACATATTCTAGTTTTAGAGTCTTAGCAATTGTTTACTGCGGTTCGTCAAACCTCAGGCAATGAGTTATAGCACCATTGTATGGACTTTACAAGAGAGAAGGTTGGAGCATTTTTCATTTGGTCTTGTGTGCACAAATAGTACATTGTCTTCTGTTCCCGTTACTTCACCCCCTTCAATTGTGTGACATTCTTTCATCCATTCTCATGGGATTGCTTTTATTAGATAGTAAGTGAAATACTGATTAATTTGTGGGAGGATTTTTCTAGAGTTGATAAATCAATGTACAACAAAATACAGCATTTCCTTTTAAAGGGAAATGTGCAATTTAAGTCAGGGTTTTTCAAACCATGTTTCAAATAACATTAAATCCCAGGGATTTATATATAGCTCAAAAAATATTAAGTGAAATAGGTTTCTAAACTGCAGGACTTCTTCAGACCTTTAATAAACTAATGAGATTTGTAATTACAAGAAAAAAGGAGAAAGCTACATGTTGTTTTTTCTCATCCTCTATTAGTCTTTGAATCTTTATTATACATAGCATATCATAAATCCAACTTCATGAAGAATAAGCTTTTTCTATGTCTGAAATATATGTTAACCATTTTTTTTATTTTGAAAAGTTGAAAGGGATCAGAATCTTGCCTTGCTTATTTTCAAAGGACAAGCACTGTGCTCTACCTAGAATTATGTCATTGACTCATATAAGATTCTTATCCAAATTATCTTCATGTTGCAGATTCAGAAATAAAAGGAGGCAAGTGAAGCAGTCTGCCCAAGGCCACAGGTCTCATAGGAGGGGGAACACTACCATCCACTCCTAGATCCTTTTATAGCAGAGCCCCGTCACCAGGTCAGTGTCTCCCAGATTGTGGTGCCTGGACCAGAAGTCTCAGTATTATCTGGAAACTCATTAACGGTACAATTTAGGTTCCCTAAACCAGTAACTGTGGAGGTATAGCCCAGGACGTAATTTTTCAGCAAGCCTTTTAAGTAGTCCTTATATGCACTGTAGTGTGGTTTAATTCTTTGTAGTAAACTGGAACAATACTTGTGAATAGTAGAGAAATCTAATAGTAGAATAGAGAAATCTAAGGTGACTAGGTTAAAAGGAAGCAGTCATGTGTTATTTTAAATTGGAGACTCTCACCTTTTAATATAAATCAGAAATAGATGTGAAGTTCTTAAAACACCAAAATGACCCTCCAAAGCATGAATATTCTGAAGTATGACCAGGTACAAAAGCTGATAAAAGCTCCGCGAGAGATTTTGATGTATTACCAGTATTGGTATCTGTATAGACGATGCGGGACATGCATTTGTAATTCTATAGTGGCCTTTCTCAAACCTGGATGTGCAGAGAGATAACTAGGGGATATTGTTAAAATGTAGGTTCTGGTCCAGTAAATCTGGAGTGGGCCTGAGATTGTACATTTTTTTACGAACCTCTGTATTGTCTATTCTGCTTGTCTCAAGACACACATGTTGAATAGCCAGGATTTAATGTGCTCTTGCAATTTCTCCCTTTCCCCCTTGCTTTCTATTTAAAAACTGCAAAATAAAAAGGTCACATTTAGTTAGGAAAACTCTCTAAAGAATTTTCTAAGTGTTCTAGGCACTATATATTAATATCGTATTCCTAACCTTGTCTTTTTCTATGAATGCTGACCAACCATCTTGGTGTGCCTGTGTTATGGTATGGAACGGGAATGTTCTCTAAAAGTTTGCATCGAAGGCTTGGTCCCCAGTGCGGTAATGCACAGAGGAGCTTTGGGGAAGTGATTGAATCATGAGGGTTCTGAGCCATCATCAGATTAATCCATTGATTCTCATGGGTTTATAATTAAATGGACTGCTCAGAGATGATAGAAACTGTAAGAGTCAGGGCCTAGTTGGAAGAAGTAAGCACTAGGGATGTGCCCTGGGAGAGTATATCTTATCCCTGGCCCCTTTTCTTGCTCTTTCTCTGTCTCTGTCTCTGTCTCTGTCTCTCTCTTTATCTCTCACTCTCCTTCCTGACTGCCATAAGCTGAGCAGTTTTTGCTACCTGCCACCATGTTATCGCTCACAAGTCCATGGTGATGGGTCAAGAATCTATGGGCTGAAACCTCTGAAATAATGAGCCAGTATTTCTTCTTCTTATTGTTTATTTGCTCAGGTATTTAGTCACATTGTTGGAAAGCTGATTAACATAGCCTGCAGGAGGTTTAGAAAGTAGATGTGAACCATTCAGTGCTAAACTGAGTAAATCCCAAACAAATGAGATGAACTGGACATCCTTCAAGGGCACGTGCTTTCACCTAATATAGAGGGACCCCACTCTAATGTACAAGTGCATCCTAGCCATCTGATTACTTCTCGTGTATACTTATATATTACAGGAAGCGGTGGGGGGGGGGGGTCTGGGTTTGCAGAAATGCATTTGCTCAGCAATCTCTAATGACCATATAGCAGTCTAAGATTTACAGACTGACTTAGGGAGTCTCAGTTCAAGCCGAACATTCATAACACTGGCTCAATCATAACACTGTGATAAATGGATCCTTTTTCTAATGCTCCAAGGAAAGTTTCCCCTAATTGGTATGAATGTAGCCTAGGCATTAACACATGTGAACTTTTACTTCTCTTCCTTTTAGTTACACATGTAAAGCATTAAAAAATTCCATTTTATATATTTGTGTATGCATTTTAAAATAGATAAAATATATATGATATTTTTATTGTGCTTTTGTTGGTGCATTATCATCTCACATCATAACGTAAAACATGTTGACAATATATCTTTATACATACATAATCCTTTGGAATATATGTTCCAAAAAAATAAGCTATGGAGACTACCACCATTAGATCACATATACATATTTATAATTAAAAGTATAAAGATTTCCAGAAATAGACATACTGTTCTATTAAATCTCTCTCTCTCTTGCATCAAAGTTCCTACTTGTGTTCCTGGATACTTTTTAAGACCAATGTAGTTTACCACTGAATAAGTATTCCTGGTCATAGTCCAAGGGATTCCCTAGTCTGAGTTTCTTTGGAACCCTTTTCATTGGGTTTCTCTGAATTCTGAGAGTCATTCTAATGGCAAGTTGATGAATGAATACATGTTAATATCATGCTTAAGGTAGTAGAAACAGAATTATTCCAAGGGAGGCCTGGTCTATTTTAAAACCTTTAGTAAATTTTTTTAATATTCTAATATCTCATCTCCTTAAGCTTTTAATACTTTCCTAAGAATTTCAGCAATACAGAATGAGTTTCAAATCCTATTCAGAAAAGACAGCTTTGAAATGATCCCAACAGGTGACAATATTTAAATATATGTATGTATTTGTTCTACATGCATATATGCCCTATGGTTTTAGTAGTATAATATTCTCTTGTATTGCATTTATTTTCTTTTATTCTAGGTTTACATTTTGTACATCACTTGAATTACATATAATGTTCTATGCTAGAAACATATTTTATAAGAACAATTTAAACCAAGGTTTCTCAAAGTAGTCTTCATAAGCCGTATTCTATTTATCATCACATTCATTCTCTATTAATATATCACTGTATTATTTGACCCATTCTGAAAAAGTATGTAGTACATATAAGCAAGTATAAATATTGAGAGAATTCTAAAAGGTACTTTCAACTAAATTCTCTATCTTCTTCCTTAAAGATAATATAGAATATATTATTTGATGTGGCCATATTTTTCTTTAAGAATCATCCCTTAACCAAATAGCAAGACAATTCCATCAGAAAATTTTCAACTAGGTTAAAATATGTTTCTAGAAAATTAGGGATTTTCCATTCAACAACAGGAAAAACAGCGTTTGAGTGCTTAGTCCTGAGTTCTGTGTTTGGCATTAATCTTTTTATATGTTGTTCATAAAAGAGTATTGTTCCAATGTAGCGTCTGTACCACCCACTCCCTGGTTTTTGTGTTCAGTGGAAGTACCACCTTCGTCTCCTTTCAGGATCTCTTTCTTCCTCTACCTAGAGTTCTTATGGCTTAGCCACATGTTATGAATAGTATCTCCCAAAATGATACTTCCATGTCTGGACCTTCTGAATGGGAACTCATTTGTAAATAGATTCTTTGCAGATATAATTAAGAATTTCAAAATGAGACCATCCAGAATTTAGGACAGGACCTCCACCCAGGGACTTCTTACTGGAAGCTGAAGAGGGGTTTGAGACACAGAGAAGCAGCCATGGAAAGAAAGAGGCAGAGACATAACCTGGTATGAGCCAGCAAATCCCATGAGCCACCAGCAGGTGTGGAAGAGGCCAAAATGCATTCCCTTCTAGACTCTTTGGAGGCAGCACTAAGCTTTTAAAATGGATACCTGACTTCCAACCTCCAGAACTATGAAAGACTAAAACTTTTTTTTTTTTTTTAACCTAAAGCCATGCACATGCTAGACAAGCATTCTGCCCCAGAGCCACATCCCCAGCCCATGAAAACAAATGTCTCTGATTTGAACCACTCCATTGTGGTCATTTCTTAGGAAAGGTTAGGAATCTAATACATTCCAAGCCTCCACTTTTCTCTCCCTTCTTTGCTTAGCCCCTCTGACCTTACATACCAAATATATATTGAGGAATCAACAGTTCTTCGAGCTTTTCCTGTTTGCAGTATGTCTACCTATGATTCTACTTGGCTATTTCTTCCAAACTCACAATTAACGTACATTCAAAACCTCTTGACTACCAACCCCCCGAAAAAGTAGTGTTTTCCCCTCATTCTTATGTATGTCACTTGTGTCACCAGAGTTTCCCAAAGGTTTCCAGAGAAAACCAGCATCATTCTTAACTTCCTTCTGTCGTCTTAACTGTTTCTCTCCATGTGCCATATCTAATCTATCCACACACCTGTTTGATAACTTACAAGTATTTCTCAAATAAATCTATTTCCCCTTATCTTCATTACTATACACATATGTCCTGTTTTTAATACAACTCCCTTCTCTTATTAGCTTTCTGGTTTTGTGTTCTACTAGAAACTTTTTATACATAGGAATCAATAAGATAATTTAAAATATAAATCAGATTATATCATTGTCTGGATTAAACTTCCTTTTCACTAACTATAAAGTATTTTTAGTCTTTACTTTAGCTTATGCCTTTTTATGTCACATAAGCCTTATTTGCTTCTATATCATTACTGTCCCACCCTATCCTGATAGGATTCCCTTCTTCACCCTGGTAAATTCTGCATAGCACTTACTGAACTATACCTTCATATACTTATACTTATTTGTTATCATTTTATGTCCCCTAAACTGTAAGCCCATGAAAATTAGTCTTTTCAACTATTTACTATATCAATAAATACCTGGGATCTAGAGTAGTGCCCAGTGTCCTATAATAATTTTGAAAGAACAAAAGAATGAAAAATTACATATATCCTTAGCATATCTATTTACCATATTCTCCTAAAGGCAGCTTAAATCCAGAACATTGAAGGACTAAATAATATTCTTTGGAGTTTCCTACAATCATTACTGCTCATCTTTATGTGTTTTTTTTAATCTTTATTGAACATTACTTTATTCCAAATACCATGCCAAGCTCCTCATTTGTGTTACCTAATTTTGATTCTTATAAGAACCTATTAGGGTGGTACTCAAGTCACTTCCTTGGACAAGTGAGAACATCTTTGCTCAGAGAGGTAAAGTGACTTTTCCAGGTCCACACAGCTTATTATACAGCAAAGTGCTATACATTTTCCTCTTAGTACTGCCTTCAAGGTGTCCCAGAGGTTTTGATATTTTGTGTCTCTGTTTTCATTGGTTTTTAGGAATTTTTAATTTCTCCCCTTACTTCTTCTATGATCCATTCCTCGTTCAGTAGTGTGGTGTTCAGTCTCCATGTGTTTACATGGTTACTCTAGATCTTCTTTAGTTGATTTCTAATTTCACTCCATTGTGGTCTGAAAAGATGCAGGAAATTATGCTGCATTTTTTTTAATTTGCCAGTGCTCTCTTTGTGGCCCAGAATGTGGTCTATTTTGGAGAAGGTTCCATGGGCTACTGAGAAAAATGTGAATTCAGCTGCAGTTGGGTGAAATATTCTGTATGTGTCTAACAGGTCCATTTGGTTTATGGTATTATTTAGACCTGAAGCATCTCAACTGACCTTTGGTTTAGAAGATTGTTCTAGCAATGTGAAAGGAGTATTGAAGTCTCCTAGTATTAGTGTATTGGGATTTATGTGTGACTTTATATCATGCAGAGTTTGTTTTATGAAAGTGGCTGCACCTATGTTTGGGGCATAGATGTTGATAATTGTTATTTCCTCTTGCTGGACTGTTCGATTTACTAGTAAAAAATGACCTGCTTTGTCTCTTTTCATAAGCTTAGGCTTGAAATCTAATTTATCTGATATCATGGTTGCTACTCCTGCTTGTTTTCGAGTTCCATTGGGCTGGATTACCTTATTCCAGCCCTTTACCTTTAGGTTGTGGGAATCTTTGCTTGTAAGGTGTGATTCTTGCAGGCAGCATATAGATGGATTCTGGCTTTTCATTCATTTTGCCACTTTGTGCCCTTTTTATTGGGGAGTTGAGACCATTTATATTCAATGTGATTATTGAGAGATGATTTTTAATTCCTAACATTTTGAGTTTTGACTTCTGTTTGCAGCACTGTTTGTTCTTCTTTGCTTAGTTGTTTGCTTCCTGGAAATTATTATTTCTCTGGTTCTGATGTTTACTTGTTAGTTCTTCTTTGTAGTTAATCTGTTTGAGTATTTTCTCTAGTCCTGGTTGGGAATACATAAATTCTTTCAGTTCCTGTTTGTCATGGAAGGTTTTTTATACTCCTGTCAAGTTGGAGAGAGAGTTTTGCTGGGTAGGAGAATCTTGGCTGCAAGTTATTTTCTTTCAGAGTTTGGAATATGTTACTCCAGCCCCTCCTGGCTTCCATGGCTTGGTTTGGGAGGTCTGGAGTGATTCTAATTGGTTTGCCTCTAAATGTCACTTGGCCTTTTACTTTTGCTGCCTTTAGAATTCTCTCCTTAGCCTCTACATTAGTCAGCTTGATTATTATGTGGCGTGGTGAACCTCTTCTTTGATCTTGTCTAAAGGGGGTTATATATGTTTCCTGTACCTGTGTGTTAACGTCTCTTTCTATGTTTGGAAAATTCTCTGATAATACTTCTTTGAAAAGGTTGTTTATTCCATTAGTTTCAACTTCTAATCCCCCTTCTATGCCTATTATTCTTAGGTTAGCTCTTTTAAAGTTGGCACAGATCTCATCGATGTCCAATTAATACTATCAAATTTTTTTTCTAGATTATGTACAATGGATTCATTTTTGGAATGGTCATCCTCTAAGAGTGATATTCTATTTTCCATGTGGTCTTTTCTACTGTTTATGGTTTGTATTGATGCCTTCACTTGAATTATTGCATCTTTCACATCCTTCACTTCCCTCAAGACTTCTGTATAATTCCTACTCAGGGTGTCAGATTCTTTATTTGTTCCTTTATTTCTTTCCAGCTCTCTCTGCATTCTTTCTGGAACTTTTGTATCATTTCTACTTTTAAAGATATGAATTGTTCTTCTGGTAATCTCTGCCATTCAGTGTTGTTGAGTTCTGTTATTGTGGGATTGTGTTGACTCATTGATTCTTTGTTATTTTTCCTTCCCATGGTTTCTCTGTTCTTAAATTTATAACTTTGCTGCTCTTGAAAGCTTTCTCTGAATTTATAGGTTTCTTATTTTTATTTTCTCTCTGTGAATGGTATCTTGTACTGAGTTGCAATTACTATGGGACTTCCTTTGCCCACTTTCTTGGTGCCTTTGGTGGGTTTCAGGTGTTGACTTTGGGTCTAGCAAAAGCTAACAAAGCAACCAATCCTCCAAACAAACATAGATAAATCAAAGGAATGCAAAATGAAAACAGAGTAAAAACAAAACAAGAATCCCCAAAAAACAAAGAACAAGGAACAAGAGCTGGGTGTGGTGGCGCACGCTTGTAATCCCAGCATTTGGGAGGCTGAGACCGGAGGATCCTGGTTCGCGGCCAGCCTCCGCTACCTGGTGAGGCACTCCGCAACTTAGTGAGACCTGGTTTCCAAATAAAGAATAAAAAATAGGGCTGGGAGTATAGCTCGGAGGTAGAATGCCCCTGAGTAGTTCAATCCCTAGTGCCGCAGAAAACAAACAAACAAAAACAAAAACAAAAACAAAAAAAAGAACAAGGAACAAAATAAAAAATGCTGCAAGGTTGTAAGATCAGACCTGATTTGTCCTCTGCAGAACTTTTGCGTAGATCCCTGCTGCAGTGGGCGGCTGGCAAAATGGCGGCTGCCACTGCTGTGCATGCGTGGCTCCTTTGTTCTCCCTAGTCTGCTTTCTGGGTTCTGATCAGCTGCTTTTGTTGCTTTGTTCACTTCTCTGCTATTTTGCTTTTCTTTCTATCCATCAATAAGCTGTTTTTGTGGCAGTTTTGATTCAAGCTCTGCAGTGCAGTTGATCACTGCTTCAGCTCTGGAGGGTAAGGTGAGCTGGGGTGGCCCCATGCGGGCTTATGCTTGTCATACCTCACGTTCCAGTCACTATCTAAAGTGCAAGGATAGTCCGCTTGGTTAGGATGTGGAGTTCTGGAGTTGCTTACTCCACTTCTGTTTGCTGGGAATGCAGAAAGTCCTTAAATATCTGTGTTTGTAGACTCCGGGCGGCTGGCTCAATGGTAGCCGCTGCTCCATGGCCTGGCATGGCTGCCACTCATACGGGCTCCTTTGCTCTCCTTGGTTGGCTTTCTGGGTTCTGTTCAGCTGTACTTCAGTTTTTGTACCTTTGTTCATTTTTTTTTTTTTCTGTCAAGAAGCTGCTTTTATGGCAGATTTGATTCGAGCTTACAGTGCCTGAGGAGAGGTGTTTCACTCAGACGCCATCTTCCTGGAAGTTCTGCCTCCTTTTTCTGCTTCAAATATTTCTTTTTAGTTATTGTTTTTCCTAACATCCAAAAGTAACTTTAGGTCACAGTTGTGTGCACCTGTGATCCCAGAAACTTGGGAGATTGTAAAAGGAGGATCGCTAAGCCCAGGGGTTTGAGGCCAGTCTGGACAATACAGTGGTACCCTATAGCAAAAAGTAAACCCACCAAACAAAACAACAACAAAAAGAAGCAGAGATAAGCCATATCTAAATATTTAATAGAGCATTTCCCTAGGAAGTTTCAAGAGGGTATCAGTGGTTTCATTTTCTTTCTTTTTTTTTTTTTTTTTTTTTTTGTGGTACTGGGGATTGAACTCAGGGGCATTCTACCTCCGAGCTATACCGCCCCAGCCCTATTTTTTATTCTTTCTTTGAAACAGGGTCTCACTAAGTTATGGAGTGCCTCACTAGGTAGATGAGGCTGGCCTCAAACCCGGATCCTCCGGTCTCAGCCTCCTGAATGCTGGGATTATAAGCATGCGCCACCACGCCTGGCTGGCTTCACTTTCTTAAAGTTGTTTTGTTGAATGAACTTTTCATTTGTAAAATTTATTTTATTAATCATTTTTAAGTATAGCAGTATTCACAGATTTTATGTAAGTTTCTGAAAAGGGATAAAAATGAAATATAGTTATTTCAATGACATTTCAGTAAAGGACAGACTACATACATGGCAGCAGCCCATAAAATTATAACATAACTGGAAAACACCTTCCACTTAGTCATGTAGTAACCACAATAATACTTCAACCCACTGCATTACTCATGTTTGTGGTGACACTGGTGTAAACAAACCTACTATTTTATAAAAGTATGGTGGATTCAATTATTCACAGTGCATAGTACTTGATAATGATAATAAATGACTACATTGGTGTATGTGTTTACCATACTATTTATCATTGTTTTAGAGTGTACCCCTACTTATTAAAAAAGTTTACTGTAAATAATATACTGTGTAACCCAGATAGTGGTTTCCTATACCTTGTGTTTTCTAAGCCTCCTGATTGCTTCAGTCTACACTGATTGACTGACATATACCATCAGGGTTAGGTACATAGGTACACTCTATGATATTCACACAATGACAAAAGTCCCTTCAGACACATTTCTCAGAATGCCTCCTCATTATGAAGTGATGTGTGACTGTACTTGAAGCCCTAATGACCAAAGAAAATTGGCAGCATTTGTGTTCTGCCAAAGTCTGTAATTGCTCTAAGTCCCTTGCTGATATTCATTATATAATCTGTTAACATATTTACTCTACTCATGCATGATAGTTAGTTTTACATGTCAACTTGGCTAGGCTTTGGTATCTACTGAGTGATTCAAGCAGCGGTCTAGATGTGGCTCTGTAGGTATTTTTTTTTTTTAATGTGATTAACAATAAAATCAGAAGACTTTGGCCGGATGTGGTGGCACACGCTTGTAATGCCAGCATTTGGGAGGCTGAGACCAGAGGATTCGGGTTCACAGCCAACCTCAGCTACCTAGTGAGGCCCTCTGCAATTTAGGGAGACCCTGTTTCAAAATAAACAATAAAAAATAGGGCTGGGGGTATAGCTCGGAGGTAGAATGAGTTCAATCCCCAGTACCGCCAAAAAAAAAAAAAATTAAAATCGG
Source organism: Graphiurus murinus (assembly GCA_004027655.1). Lineage (NCBI taxonomy): Eukaryota > Metazoa > Chordata > Mammalia > Rodentia > Gliridae > Graphiurus > Graphiurus murinus. Next base: position 223 of record PVLC010041108.1, on the reverse strand, counting down.
AAGACTTTGAATAAAGCAGATTGTACTCCATATCATGAGCATCCCCTCTGATATGTTAAGAAAAAAAGATTTGCCAGGCGTGTTTGTGCACGCTTGTAATCCCATCATTTGGGAGGCTGAGAGTGGAGGATCTGGGTTCTCGGCCAGCCTCAGCTACCTAGTGAGGCACTCCGCAACTTAGTGAGAACTTGTTTCAAAATAAAGAATAAAAAATAGGGCTGGG
>PVLC010041107.1:0-13531 GCA_004027655.1 Graphiurus murinus | reverse complement strand
CCAAAAAAAAAAAAAAAAAAAATAGGACTGGGGGTATAGCTCGGAGGTAGAATGTCCCTGGATTCCACTCCTAATACCACAAGAAGGAAAGAAAGAAGGAAGGAAGGAAGGAAGGAAGGAAGGAAGGAAGGAAGGAAGGAAGGAAGGAAGGAAGGAAAAGAAATATAGGGTGTGGAGTTAGCCCTGAGGTAGAACATCCTTGGGTTCATTCCTCAGTACTGCAATAGAAGAAAAATGAGGAGGGGGGAGAAAGGGGAGGAAGAGAAGAAGGAGGAAGAGGAGGAGAAGGAGAACAAGGAAAAAGAAACAAAGACAGGGCAGGGCTTAAGGGAGCCAGAGAAATAGTCGAGTGGTGAGGGCCAGTAACACTCCAGAGCGGCCGCCAGCCCTGGCCGGTGGCGGGATCGGCGAGGGCCACCGTGGGAGAGAGCGGGTCTGGAGTGGCCGCCATGGGGAGACGGGCCGGAGCCCGGCGAGCCGGACACAGGGCGAGCTGTTCTAATCTGTGGACCATGAAATTCACGCGGTACAAATAACCACCTTTGAGTAGTAATCAAATAACATCTGCCCCTTGGGGCTGACAGCTGTCACGGTCCACGCCACTTGGTTTCTGTTTTCCTTCGAATTGAAGTTCTGCCAGAGCTTCGCGTACTCTTTGTCATACATGAGAGATGAAGAAGAAATAAGCCCAGCGGATAAAGAACATGGAAATCAGCGAAGTATAAAAGTTTACAAAGACTCAGAGGTCTGTGAAGTTGAACTAGAGTCTTACGAATACAAAACCAGTCAATGACATGATACAATTAGAAGGAATCTGTGATGGTCGTCTATTAGAGTATGGAGGCCCACACTGTCCTGTGTGTGTGTGTGTGTGTGTATGTGTGTGTGAGTGTGTGTGTGTGTGTGTCTGTGTGTGTGTGTAGGGCCGCTGGGGATTGAATCAAGAGGTGTTCCGCCTCCGAGGTACACCCCTAGCCCTATTTTATTTTTATTCAGAAACAGAGTCTCACTAGGCTCATGAGTCTCACTACGTCCTGAGGCTGTCCTCCAACTCGTGGTCCTCCCGTTTTCGCCTCTCAAGTCATAGGATTACAAGCGTGCGCCACCATGCCCAGCTCAGCTCTTTCTTCTTTCCTAAGGGGGTTCAATGACAATTTATTTCTAATAAAATGTTTTCACATTACCTTACACAAAGATGAGTTTTTTTTTTTTTTTTTTTTTTTTTTTTTTTTCGGCACTGGGGATGGAACCCAGGGGCATTCTATCTCCAAGCTACATCCCCAGTCCTATTTTTTATTTATTTACTTATTTATTTATTTATTTTGTGGTACTGGGGATTGAACCCAGAGGAATTCTACCTCTGAGCTACACCCCTAGTCCTATTTTTTATTCTTTATTTTGAAACAGGGTCTCACTAAGTTGCGGAGGGCCTCACTAAGTAGCTGAGGCTGGCCTCAAACCTGCAATCCTCCTGTCTCAGCCTCCCAAGTACTGGGATTACACGCGTGCACCACCACACCTGGCCTATTTTTTGTTCTTTATTTTGAAACAGGTCTCACCAAGTTGCAGAGAGCCTCATTAAGTAGCTGAGGCTGGCCTCGAACCCAGGTCCTACAGTCTCAGCCTCCCAAGTACTGGGATTACAAGTGTGTGCCACCATGCCCATCTAAGAAGAGATTTTATAAAAACAAATATAGTGCTGGATGCAGTGGCACGTGTGTATAATCCCAGTGCTTTCGAGGCTGAGATAGGAGAATTGCAGGGTTGAGTCGAGCCTCAGCAACTTGGTGAGATCCTCAGCAGTTTAACAAGAACCTGTTTCAAAAAAAGAAAAAGTAGGACTGGGGGTGTAGCTGAGAGGTAGAATGCTTCTGGGTTTAATCTCCAGTGCCACAAAACAAGAGAAAACAAACAAAAAAACAAGCCGGGCATGGTGGCGCACGCTTGTAATCCCAGCATTTGGGAGGCTGAGACCGGAGGATCTGGGTTCGAGGCCAGCCTCAGCTACCTAGTGAGGCCCTCTGCAACTTAGTGAGACCCTGTTTCAAAATAAAGAATAAAAAATAGGGCTGAGGGTATAGCTCAAAGGTAGAACGCCCCTGAGTTCAATCCCCAGTACTGCAAAAGAAAGAAAGAAAAAAAGAAAGAAAGAAAAACAAATAGATACAGCAATAACTTGTTCCCAGTGGAAACTGGAGTTTAAAATTCTATCCTGTGGGCCAGGCATGGTAATTTATGCTTGTAATCCCAGAGCTTGTCGTAAGGATTGGCCAAACTGACTCCATTTTGTTCTTCATCCTTAAAGTGACCTTTGCCTATTTAGTTGCAGTAGCTTGGAACAGGTGGAAGTTCCCTAACTGTCCAGCGAGCTAGCTCTAATTGACCAACATGAACCTGCGTCCTGTTCTGCGAGGTGAAGGTTTCCCTACCCCAGGACCAACAGGCCCGCCGCTTCTTTTGGAATGGCCAATTTCTTACTCCCAACACCTGTGAGTCCCCTTATGTTTTAGCCTATGAAGGAACCTTTCCCTCTCGCCGGGACTACTGCTGTGAGAGCGGAGGACTGCCTTCCGCTCTGTAGTGGTCCAGTCTCGAGCCGGTTAATAAACTCCCTCTGTGTTTTATATCGGCTGTACGAGTGATTCCTGGGTTGGGTACAGGAGACCCCCCAAACCAAGCATTTCACTGGGAGGCTGAGATAGGAGGATTGCAGGTTTGGGACAGCCTCAGCAAGTAGTGAGGCTCTCACCAATCTAGTGAGACCTTGTTTCAAAACAAAAATATAGTAGGGAGCCGGGCATGGTGGTGCGCGCTGTAATCCCAGTACTTGGGAGACTGAGACCAGAGGATCTGGGTTCGAGGCCAACCTCAGCTACTTAGTGAGAATAAAAAATAGGGCTGGAGGTGTATCTTGGAGGTAGAATGCCCTTGGGTTCAATTCTTAGTATTGCAAAAAAAAAAAAAAAAGTAAATTAAAAAAAAAAGTAGGGCTGGGAGGTGTAGTTCAGAAGTAGAATGCCCCAGGCTCAATCCACGTTAGCACAATAAATAAATAAATGAATACAATTCTAACCTGTGAACCAGGCGTGGCAGTGCACACCAGTAATCCCAGTCCTTGGAGGCTGAGACAGGAGGATCACAGGTCCTAGGCCAGTGCTCAGTAATTTACTGAGGCCTCCACAACTTAGTGAGATCTTGTTTCAAAACAAAAGAATAAAATAGGGCTGGGGGTGGAGCTCAGAGGTTGAATGCTCCTGGGTTCTATCCCCTGTACCCCACCCCCAAAACAGTTACGAGTTCTCAGCTGAGCCTAGGTAGAGACAGGAAAGGCACCCGGCTAATTATATTGTGTAAACACCATGTATTTTTTGTGCACAGCCAAACTGCATCAGCCCAGTGCACACACCTGTGTATTCACTGGCCCCGAGTTCTGGGGAGAAGAGGGAGGGTGTTTAAGAAGCCTCAGCTGGGCGTGGTGGCCCACACTTGTAATCCCAGTACTTGGAAGGCTGAGACTGGAGGATCCGGGTTCGAGGCCAGCCTCAGCTACCTAGTGAGGCACTCTGCAACTTAGCGAGATCCTGTTTCAAAATAAAGAATAAAAAGTAGGACTGGGGGTATAGCTAGGAGGTAGAATGCCCCTGAGTTCAATCCCCAATACCATAAGTAAATAAATAAGGCTGGGGATGTAGCTCAGAAGGAGAATGCTCCTGGGTTCAATCTCTAGTAATGCAAATAATAATAATAATAATAATAATAATAATAATAATAACAATAAATAAAATAATAAAAACTAAAAAACAAAACAAAAACCAGCTCAGAAACATGTCTTGGTTGGGGCCCTGGCTGTAGGTGCCTCAGAAAGCACTGCTGTGTATTAACTGTCAGCGCAAGAATTCATTTCCCCCAGGGGATATTTTTGAATTGTAAAATAGATCTGCTATGTTAAGAGAATTGCACAAAATGCTGTTTTTGTCACAAACACAGCTTCCTCTTTGGGAGCCTCACCTCTGGAGGCGCAGGGGCGCCAGGCGAAGCAGCTGTGCGGCCTCCTGGAGTGATCTGCACCTGCGCCGCCCGGGGCCTGTCCCCCACCTACAAGCTGGGCGCTCACAGTGCCTGGCGGAGGCACAGCTGTGAAGGCTGCATGAGCTCACAAGCGTGAAACACACAGCACTGGTGTGTGAAGACGGCCAGCTGTGTGTGTGTGTGTGTGTGTGTGTGTGTGTGTGTGTGTGTGTGTGTGTGTTGCTAGGGATTGACTCCAGGGACATTCTATCTCCCCTCCCCTTTTTTTAGCTTTTTATTTTGAAACAGGATCTCCCTAAATGGCAGAGGCTATCCTCGAACCTGTGATCTTCTTTCCTCCTGTCTCAGTCTCCTAAGTACTGGGATTGCAGGTGTACGCCACCATGCCAGGCTATCTTTACTGCTTTTATTATTTCTCTCATTCAACTCAGTGCATATAGTCAAGTAGGAGGCACCCCTCTGTAATCCTGGTACTTGGGAGGCAGGAGGTTCACAGGTTGGAGGCCAGACTCAGCAAGTAGTGAGACTCTTAGCAATCTAGTGAGACCTTGTTTCAAAATAAAAAGTAAAAAGGGAAGCCGGGCGTGGTGCCGCAATTTGTAATCCCAGCATTCGGGAGGCTGAGACCGGAGGATATGGGTTCTCGGCCAGCCTCAGCTACCTAGTGAGGCACTCCGCAACTTAGTGAGACCCTGTTTCAAAATAAAGAATAAAAAATAGGGCTGGGGGTATAACTTGGAGGTAGAATGCCCCTGAGTTCAATCCCCAGTACCACAAAAAAAAATTTAAAAAGAGTAATTACTGGAAATGTCAAGATACTGGATACTTGGGGACTGGAAAAATTGCTGAGAGGATGCTAATTTTGCTGAGACTTGTCTTGAATCTGTGATTTTTTATTCTTTATTTTGAAACAGGGTTTCATTAAGTTGCAGAGGGCCTCACTAGGTAGCTGAGGCTGGCCGGGAACCGGGATCCTCTGGTCTCAGCCTCCCAAATGCTGGGATTACAAGCGTGCGCCACCATGCCTGGTTTGGCCCTTTGGTTCTTGATTTTGACACTTGGCTGTCAGCCTGTGACTTTGCATTGCTGAGATACAAAAAAAGGCCAGTAGCAGTTCTCATCCTGTGGGGTAAAGCTCGATTGAGACTAACGTCAGAGATTTGGCCCAGTAAATGGTAAAAACCTAAGTAGACTTAGAGGTTGAGAATTTCTTGTTTAAGTATATTGAAAATTCTCAAAAGGGGGGAATGAGGTAGGAAACCCAGTAGGAGCCTTATAAATATTGTTAGGAGTTTAGATCCAAGATGGGAGAAAGTAGCCGGGCGTGGTGGCGCACGCTTGTAATCCCAGCATTCGGGAGGCTGAGACTGGAGGATCCAGGTTCGAAGCCAGCCTCAGCTACCTAGTGAGGCCCTCCACAACTTAGTGAGACCCTGTTTCAAAATAAAGAATAAAAAATAGAGCTGGGGGTATAGCTTGGAGGTAGAATGCCCCTGAGTTAAATCCCCAGTACCACAAAAAAAATAAAATAAAATAAAAGATGGGAGAAAGTAAAAGTTCCCCAACCCCTTCCCCTAACTGCTACAATCAAGCGAGCAGACGCTTCCAACAGCTAAGGGAGCTGTTTAACCCAGAGTCCTGATCCAAGAGCCCTCTGTAATGTAGACAAGAGAGAGCCATTAAAAGACTGGAGAGAGCTGGGGGGTGGCATGTAACAGAAGCGTCTTGTTTAGGTGAGGTTAATAAATCTAAAGGTTACCCCTCCCCTCTCCAAAGTGAGAGACACAGGGTGTAAGAATCATGTGAGACCTTTGTTCGAGGATCAGATCCGTGAATTTGTCAACTGAGCCATTTACCGGAAAATAAAGAAACCTGTCTCTGATTTTGGCCTCTGGAAATCTTATCTCGGGAAACAGGAGTACTGAGGAGAGGGAAACTGAGTCTTCTGCAACAGAATGCCCCTGGGTTCAGTCCCCAGTGCTACACACACACACACACACACACACACACACACACACACACACACATACACACACACAAAGTATACTTTTAGCTGGGCATGGGAGTGCACACCTATAATCCCAGTACTTGGGAGGCTGAGACAGGAGGATCACAGGTTTGAGACCAGCCTCAGCAGTTTAACAAGATTCTCAGCAACCTAGTAAAATCAAAAGGGTTGAGGTGTAGCTTGGAGGTAGAATCCCTGGGTTCCATCCCCAGCACTAAAATAAAATAAATAAGCCAGGTGTGGTGGTGCATGCGTGTAATCCCAGTACTTGGGAGGTTGAGACAGGAGGATTGAGTGTTTGTAGCCAGCCTCGGCTACTTAGTGAGGCCCTCCGAAACTTAGTGAGACCCTGTTTCAAAATAAAGAATAAAAAATAGGGCTGGGGTTATAGCTCAGAGTTAGAATGCCCCTGGGTTAAATCCCCAGTACCAAAAAAATAAAAAATAAAATAAATTAAATAGGACCTGGAGTATAACTCAAAAGGTTGAATGCCCCTGGGTACAATCTGCAGTAACACACATGCATACACACACACCCAAATGCAATAATAGATATTTATTTATTTATTTATTTTTGCAGTACTGGGGATTGAACTCAGGGGCATTCTACCTCCGAGCTACACCCCCAGCCCTATTTTTTATTCTTTATTTTGAAACAGGGTCTCACTAAGTTGCGGAGTGCCTCACTAGGTAGCTGAGGCTGGCTTTGAACCTGGATCCTCCAGTCTCAGCCTCCCGAATGCTGGGATTACAAGCCCCACACCCAACTTATTTATTTATTTATTTATTTATTTATTTATTTATTTATTTATTTATTTATTTATTTATTTATTTAGTGGTACTGAGAATTGAACCCAGGGGTATTCTATCTCTGGGCTACTCCCCCAGCCCTAGTTTTTAATCTTTATTTTATTTATTTATTTATTTATTTATTTATTTATTTATTTATTTTTTGCAGTACTGGGGATTGACCTCAGGGGCATTTTACCCCCAGCCCTATTTTTTATTCTTTATTTTGAAACCGAGTCTCACTAAGTTGCGGAGTGCCTCACTAAGTAGCTGAGGCTGGCCGCGAACCCAGATCCTCCAGTCTCAGCCTTCCGAATGCTGGGATTACAAGCATGCGCCACCACGCCTGGCTCAGTTTTTAATCTTTATTTTGAAACAGGGTCTCCCTAAGTTGTGGAGGGCCTCACTAAGTAGCTGAGGCTGGCCTCGAACCTGCAGTCCTCCTGTCTCAGCCTCCCAAGTAGTGGGATTACAAACATGGCAATAAATATTTATTATTGCTTTAAGATACAAAGTTTTAGGATATGACAGGAGATCTTACAACTCATGGTAATGCTGTTTGTAAATATTTCTAGATTCTTTTCTTTTTTTTTTTTTTTTTGCTGTGCTGCAGTCTTGCACCAAGCCATGTACCACTGAGCTATCCCCAGCCCGATCTCTAGCCTGGTGAGGGCGCTCAGGCCTTTGGGCCAGCAGCGAGCGTTCTTGAACAGTGTGCCGTGAGGATCCCTCTCTGTTCATCTCCGACTGGCAGGACAGTGCATCAGCATTGGAGCGGACAGGACTTGGGGTGGAATCAGAATCCGGCGGTAATGGCAGCTTCGAAGAGTAAGCTGAAAACATGTAAGTTGTTTTTGACATCTTCTTGAAATCCTTAAGCAGGGTGGAAGGTTCTGGAATAAAAAAAAAATTATCCTTAAGATAAATATTTCAATTTATATTATTTTAACCATGAGCATTTTATTTTATTTTATTTATTGGTACTGGGCATTGAACTCAAGGATATTCTACCTCTGAGCTACACTCCCAGCCCTATTTATTTTAATTAATTAACTAATTAATTTTGTAGTACTGGAGAATGAACCCAGGGAGGTTACCTCTGAGCTACACCCCCAGGCCTTTTTATTTATTTATTCATTTTTTTGTTTTGAAACAGGCCTCACTAAGTTGCTGAGGCTGGCCTCAAACCCACAATCCTCCTATCTCAGCCTCCCAAGTACCAGAATTATAAGCGTGTGCCACCATGCCCGCCTCCTTTTATTTTTTATGTTGAAACAGGGTCTTACTAAATTGCTGAGGCTGATCTCCAACCTGCAATCCTCCTATCTCAGCCTCCCAAATACTGGGATTACAGACTGGCAGCACCATGCCCAGCTCCTCTTTATTTTTTATTTGGAAACAGGATCTTGTTAAATTTCTGAGGCTGGCCTTGAACCTTCAATCCTCCTGTCTCAGCTTCCTAAATACTGGGATTACAGGCATGCGCCACCACTCCCAGTTTATCATGAAGATTTTTTGTGTGTGTGTGAGTCTAAGGATTGAACCCAGGAGCATTCTATCTCCAAGAGACACCCCCAGCCCTAATTTCACTCTTTATTTTGAAACAGGGTCTCACTATGTTGCAGAGGGCCTCACTAGGTAGCTGAGGCTAGCCACGAACTTGCAATCCTCTGTTCTCAGCCTCCCAAGTACTGGGATTACAAGTGTGTGCCACCACGCCCAGCTTACCATGAACATTTTAAACTGTTAATTAGAAACTGGAAGCTGGGCATAATCCTAGCATTTGGGAGACTGAGACCAGAGTATAGCTTGGAGGTAGAATGCCTGAGTTCAATCCCCAGTACCTAAATAAATAAATAAATAAGTAAATAAATAAATATAGACGGGCTGGGGGTATAGTTTGGAGGTAGGATAACCCTCAGTTTGATCCCTAGTACCCGCTCCTCCCCCCGAAAAAAAATTTCTCAGGAAAGTCCTATGAAGGATTATGTTTTTTCTTTTTACGTCAGAATTTTTGTCCCTGAACACAATTTCTTTTTCTTTGTTTTTTCTTTTTTCTCAGTACTGGAGATTGAACCCAGGGGCATTCTACCTCTGAGCTACACCCCAGCCCTATCTTTTCTTCTGTATTTTGAAACAGGGTGTTACTAAATTGCAGAGGGCCTCACTAGGTAGCTGAGGCTGGCCTCGAACCTGTGAATCTCCGTTCTCATCCTCCCAAGTACTGGGATGACAAGCGTGCGCCCCCGCCCCTGGCCAAGCCACAGTTCTGACTGCTGTGCGGACTCTGGACGGCAGGGGACAGGGCTCACCAGGATGATGCAGTGCAGCTCCAGCGTGTAGAGCGCCACCCACAGGTGGTGCGGGTACGCCGGCCAGCGCGGCTCCGCTCCGGGCGGGGAGTTAACGAAATTCGTCCAGCAGTAGGAGTACTCTGAGGAAACACAAACCTTACTTCACTCAGCACACGACAGCAAGTTACTCAAAGAGCGCCAACTTACACAAATACTATCTATCCATACATCCATCTATCAATCTATCTATCTTTTTCTTTATTTTTATTTTAGTGGTACTGGGGATTGAACCCAGGAGATTCTACCTCTGAGCTACACCCCAGGCCCCTAAATATTATATATATATATATAATTTTTTTTTTGTACTAAGGATTGAACTCAGGGGCATTCTACCTCCGAGTTATACCCCCAGCCCTATTTTTTATTCTTTATTTTGAAACAGGGTCTCACTATGTTTCGAAGTGCCTCACTAGGTAGCTGAGGCTGGCCGCGAACCCGGATCCTCCGGTCTCAGCCTCCCAAATGCTGGGATTACAAGCGTGCGTCACCACGCCCAGCCCCTAAACATTTTTTGAACAGGGTCCCACTAGGTTGCTGAAAGTCTTACTATTGCTTACGCTGGTCTCAAACCTGCAATCCTGTTCTCAGCCTTTCAAGTACTGGGAGTATAGTCGTGCACTATCACACCTGTCTTAGTATACTATTTATTTATTTATTCATTTATTCATTTATTTATTGTGGTACTGGGGATTGAAACCAGGGGTATTCTACCTCCGAGCTGCACCCCCAGCTTGATCTTTTTTTTTTTTTTTCTTTTATTTTTTTTGCGGTACTGGGGATTGAACCCAGGGGCATTCTACCTCCGAGCTACACCCCCAGTCCTATTTTTTATTCTTTATTTTTTATTTATTTATTTATTTATTTATTTATTTATTTATTTATTTGCGGTACTGGGGATTGAACTCAGGGGCATTCTACCTTCGAGCTATACCCCCAGCCCTATTTTTTATTCTTTATTTTGAAACCGAGTCTCTCTAAGTTTCTGAGTTCCTCACTAGGTAGCTGAGGCTGGCCGCGAACCTGGATCCTCCGGTCTCAGCCTCCCGAATGCTGGGATTACAAGCGTGCGCCACCACGCCCGGCTTTTTATTCTTTATTTTGAAACAGGGTCTCACTAAGTTGACGAGGACCTCACTAAGTAAATGAGCCTAGCAGTGAAACTTTGATCCTCCTATCTCAGCCTCCCATGTGCTGGGATGACAAGCGTGCGCCACCTCGCCTGGCTTTTTCTTTTTTTTGAAACAGGGTCTTACCAACTTGTGGAGGGCCTCACTAAGTAGCTGAGGTTGGCCACGAACCCAGATCCTCTGATCTCAGCCTCCCAAGTACTGGGATTACAAGTGTGTGCTACCACGCCTGGCTCTTTATTTACTTATTTATTTATTTATTTATTTATTTATCTATTTATTTATCTATTTATTTATTTATTTTTTGCGGTACTGGGGATTGAACTCAGGGGCATTCTACCTCCGAGCTACACCCCCAGCCCTATTTTTTATTCTTTATTTTGAAACCGAGTCTCACTAAGTTGCGGAGTGCCTTACTAGGTAGCTGAGGCTGGCCTCGAACTCGGATCCTCAGGTCTCAGCCTCCCGAATGCTGGGATTACAAGCATGCGCCACCACGCCCGGCTTATTTACTTATTTATTTATTTATTTATTTATTTATTATTATTATTTTTTTTTTTACGGTACTAGGGATTGAACTCAGGGGCGTTCTACCTCCGAGCTACACCCCCAGCCCTATTTTTTATTCTTTATTTTGAAACCGGGTCTCACTAAGTTGTGGAGTGCCTCACTAAGTAGCTGAGGCTGGCCGCGAACCCGGATCCTCCGGTCTCAGCCTCCCGAATGCTGGGATTACAAGCGTGTGCCACCACGCCCGGCTCTACTTATTTATTTTTAATTAATTAATTTTTTAAAGTACACTATAAGGTAGAAATGGTGATGCACACCTCTAATCACAGTACTTGGGAAGGTGAGACAGGAGGATCACAGGTTTGAGGTCAACCTTGGCAACTTAGTGAGATTCTGTTTCCAAACAAAAAATAAAACAACCAGGCGTGGTGGTACATGCCTGTAATCCTAGTACGTGGGAGGCTGAAACAGGAGGATCACAGGTTTGAGGACAGCTTCAGCAACTTAGCGAGTATCTCAGCAATTTAGGAAGAACCTATTTCCAAATAAAAAATAAAATAGGGCTGGGGGTGTCACTTGGAGATAGAATGCCCCTGGATTCAATCCCCAGTACTCCCAAGAAGTCCCCAGTGTGTGTCTCACACACACACACACACACACACACACACACACACACACACATTTCTTTTTTTTTTTTTTTTTTTTTTTTTTTGCGGTACTGGGGATTGAACTCAGGGGCATTCTACCTCCGAGCTACACCCCCAGCCCTATTTTTTTATTCTTTATTTTGAAACCGAGTCTCACTAAGTTGCGGAGTGCCTCACTAGGTAGCTGAGGCTGGCCGAGAACCCGGATCCTCCCGTCTCAGCCTCCCGAATGCTGGGATTACAAGCGTGCGCCACCACGCCCGGCTACACACACACATTTCTTTGTGTGTGTATGTTGCTGGTGATTGAACCCAGGGTCCTTCTACCTCCAAGCTACACCCACAGCCCCCCCTTTTTTAAAATTAATTATTTTATTTCTTACTTGTAAACAGGGTCTCATTAGGTTGCTGAGAGTCTCACTACTTGCTGAGGCTGTCTTCAAACCAGTGAGCCTCCTGTGTCAGCCTCCCGAGTCCTGGGCACTAGGTCTGCTCCACCGCGCCTGGCCAGAACCCTTCATTTTCAACAGCTAAGCAGCTGGAGTGACCAGAGTAGGGAAAAGAGTCACAACATTGATTCTTTCCTTACTGTGAATATTAGACCCGGTCCTCTCTCTCTCTCTCTTTTTTTTTTCTTTCAGAACTGGGGATTGAACCCAGGGGCATTCTACCTCTGAGCTACACACCCAGCCTGATTTTTTTTATTTTCTTTATTTGGAATCAGGGTGTCACTAGGTTTCTGAGAGCCTTGCTACATTGCTGAGGCTGGCTTTGAACCTGTGATCCTCCTGCTGCAGCCTCCCAAGTACTGGGATTACAAGCGTGTGTCACCATGCCCAGCTCCAGTCCTTTCTTATGTTATTTTGAATTTTCACTTCTGAGTCTTGCAGCCCACCATGGCCAAGCTCCCGGCCTGCAAACAGGACAGTATCACCACGGTGTCTCATAAACATTTAACGTGTCTGTAAGCCGGGCGTGGTGGCGCACACTTGTAATCCCAGCATTTGGGAGGCTGAAACCGGAGGATCCGGGTTCGTGGCCAGCCTCAGCTACCTAGTGAGGCACTCCGCAACTTAGTGAGACTCGGTTTCAAAATAAAGAATAAAAAATAGGGCTGGGGGTATAGCTCGGAGGTAGAATGCCCCTGAGTTCAATACCCAGTACCGCAAAAAAAAAAAAAAAAAAAAAAAAAAAAAAAAAAAAAAAAAAAAAAAAAAAAAATTGAGCTAGAGGTGTAGGTTGGAGGTAGAATGGCCCTGGCTTCAATCTCCAGTACTGGCCAAAAAAAAAGTAGAAATAACTAAACCCCTATGATCACAGTGACTCTTTCTGGTGCATTTTAGAGCTGTAAAGAGAGCAGGAGCCTTAAGCCTTGCTCTTAGGAATCACACGCAGCTGCACTGGCCACAACCAGGTCCTCTGTTCCCCTCCTCTTCTTTGGGACCCGGAAAGGTCAACTCCATGTGCTGCATCAAAGCCCCCACAGTTGATGAGTGACCAGTGCAGCCCAGTAAATAGAGGTAAAAGCGAGGTAGATCTTGACCCCTGCCACCCGGCTAAAAATTGAGTTAGGAGCCGGGCGTGGTGGCACACACTAGTAATCCCAGTACTTGGGAGGCTGAGACAGGAGGATCACAGTTTTATGGCCAGTCCCAGCTACTTAGTGAGGCTCTCTGCAACTTAGCTAGACCCTGTTTCAAAATAAAGAATAAAATATTGGGCTGGGAGCCGGGCGTGGTGACGCACGCTTGTAATCCCAGTACTTCGGAGACTGAGACCTGAGGACTCCGGGTTCGTGGCCAGCCTCAGCTACTTAGTGAGGCCCTGTGCAACTTAGTGAGACCCTGTTTCAAAATAAAGAATAAAAAATAGGACTGTGGGGCCGGGCGTGGTGGCGCATGCTTGTAATCCCAGCATTCGGGAGGCTGAGACCGGAGGATCCGGGTTCGAGGCCAGCCTCAGCTACCTAGTGAGGCACTCCGCAACTTAATGAGACACGGTTTCAAAATAAAGAATAAAAAATAGGACTGGGGGTGTAGCTCGGAGGTAGAATGCCTCTGAGTTCAATC
>PVLC010041106.1:0-13525 GCA_004027655.1 Graphiurus murinus | reverse complement strand
GCAGGACATGGTGGCACACGCTTGTAATCCCAAGTACTGGTCCTTGGGAGGCTGAGACAGGAGGATGGCAGGTTCAAAGCCAGCCTCGGCAATTTAGTGAGACTCTCAGGAACTTAGTGAGACCCTGTTTCCAAATAAGATATAAAATTAGACTGGGGGTGTAGCTTGGAGGTAAGATGCCTCTGAGTTCAACCCCTAGAACCAGAAAAAAAAGAAAAGAAAGAAATGTTTTGTTCAAGCCAGGCATGGTGGTACATGCCTGTAATCCCAATGCTTGGGAGGCTAAGTACTTGGCCAGCCTCAGCAACTTAGCAGGGCCCTCTGCAACTTAGTTAAACCCCGTCTCAAAATAAAATAGGGCTGGGGGTTTAGCCCAGAGGTAGGATGTTCCTGGTTCAATCCTCAGTACCACCAAAAAAAAAAAAAAAGTTCAAAATTAGAATGTTCAAAATTTTCGAATATCCAATTGAACACTTGAATTTTAATGAAGAATTAGAAGAAAACATGTTTCTTGTAATGTGAAGATATATGATGCCAGTGAAAAAAATTAAAGGGGCAGGTAATTTTTGTATTACCTCTCCACAAATTATAATTTAGAGGTATTTTTCCTCAGCATGCAGTAGTATCAGTTAGTCTTTCATTTTGTTCTTGTAAGCAATGGCATATATATAGGTTGTTGCATTATTTCACTATGATGAATGGTATAATTTATGTGTTTATAATTATGATCAGATAGCAAAGTTAGAATTTCAGTTAACCTCTGGTTTCTTAAATTTCAAATTAGAGAACTAAGATCATTTTGACTCTCTTTACCTAGTGATGTGACATAGTAAAGATTCTTAAGTTGTTTCATTTTGGTTATTTTGTCATGATAATTGATAGTGTTTGGAGAGATTCCACAAAGGTGTAGCTCTATGGCTATCATCAGTGGTAACAGTAGAGCCATACAGGTAGACTTCATGTTCTCTTAATTCCATCCTTAACTAAATAAAACTTCTGTTTCATATATTACATGCCTACTAAAGTTTAGTGACTCTAGGGGTTTTCTTATGTCTCATAAATATATTACTTTCAGAGAGTTGATTTAAACAAATGTTTTCTGTCTACTGTATAAAGTGGACTAACATTAGCCAAAAAAAATACTAACATTAGCCAAAAAAATACAAACATAAAATAAAGTTCTAGCCGGACATGGTGGAGCACGCTTGTAATCCCAGCATTTGGGAGGCTGAGACCGGAGGATCCGGTTTCGAGGCCAGCCTCAGCTACCTAGTGAGGCCCTCCGCAACTTAGTGAGACCCGGTTTCAAAATAAAGAATAAAAAATAGGGCTGGGGGTGTAGCTCGGAGGTAGAATGCCCCTGAGTTCAATCCCCAGTACCGCAAAAAAATAAAATAAAGTTCTTACTATCAATGATTTTTTCAAGTCTAATTAAAAATAAGATCAATGTACATTTACAATGCAGGACACATTATTAAACATAGCATTATTTTAAAGTACTCTGGAAACAAAAGAAGAAGAGCTTTTGTTCAGTTGAGAAAATCAGAACAAAATTTGTAGACTAAATGGGTTAGAGAATAAAATTAAAGCAGGTTTATAGAAATTGAAGGAAACTTATCAAGTAGAGGAGCTTTCATTAGAAAGTTAAGAACCAAGCAGATTTGAGAAACAGGAAGTGATCAAATAGATAATAGAATATGGTTCAGATTTGGGCACAGTGAGAGATTAGAACTATATTGAATACCCAGCAGAGGAGCTTATAGGAATACCAATAGACTGAGAAGTCGTTGACAGGTTTGTATGAATAATTCTGTACCTTTACAACTAAAGGGGCAGTGATCAAATAGAACTTTGCTTCCAGAAGATTAATATGACAGGATATACAGTGGAACATGGGAGAAAAATCTTGTGTATTTATTTGTGAAAATTTATGTTTTATACCTACATTTGTTTATTGCTAATTTGTGATTTTGGTCTTTGGTTTTGCCTTATGATATTAAAGAAAGAACTGAAGAATTGAATGTACCCATTGATATTTTAACCTCACGGGAACAGTTTTTCTCAAATGAAGAAAGAAAATACATGGCTGACAATCAGAAGGAAGTTTATGTTTTGGTAACACCACTTAAAACTAAAAAAGTGATAGAGCAAAGATGCATGAAATATAATCTATCCTCTGACACCATTAAAGCAGTAACAGATTTTGTAGTACAGAAGCATCAAGAAGAAAGTGAGTCAGACTTGAACAAAACTGCAAGTACCATCAGTACAGCCACACGGACCATAGAAAATACATTTGAATATGGTATAGATCAAATAAGTAAAAACAAGGAAGACAGCAATGAGTATGATATACTCACTGTTAACCAGAAAACAAAAATGCCTAGTGCTGAAAATGAACAAATGGTCACCTGTGACTTTAAGAAAAATACCAGGTTGCTATCAAAATTGAAGAGAACTGAAAATCAAGTAGCTATGTCTTTTTACAGTCAGCAGTCCTCATCAGATTTGTCAAGTGAGGAGAGTGAAACAGTAAAGGAAATTAGAAGGAAAGCTGGAGATAAGAAAAACAAAGCAGGAAATACCAAAGAAAAAGTGGTTCAACTGAGAAAAAACACAAGGAATATTCTAGCAGTTTCAGAATCTGAAACTGAGGAAAGTGAAAATGAATTTCATATTAAACGAAAGAAAGCTCGATCTTCTAAAGAAACTCTTCTGAAATCTGGTGTTAGGAATGAACGTACAACTACTGAGGGAATGGGATCTGATAACAATACGGGGTATCCCATAAAATGTTTACCTGGCTTAATTCAAGATAGGGAATGGAATGAGAAGGAATTACAGAAACTTCATAGGTAAGTAGAGCTCATGCTAGACTACCTACAGAGTTACTATAGAACAGTTAAAGGCAGCAATAAGAGGCTGACTTAATTAATGACTTCTAACCATTATCACTGTGGTCATGCCAGGAGTGAGTTTTTCAAGAGTAGGAGTGATTCCTTGTGTCGTTTTCTACTGATAAATCAGATATGATAAGAAATAGAGATGTCTACATAGACTTGACAGTTTCCATAGTATGATAGTATAGAAACCAAACCATAATTAAATGATGAAAATTGAATGGGAGGGTAAAAAGATAAAGACAACCTAGAGGACAAGCCAAGAGACTTAGCAAAGATGAGGAAGATAAAAAGTCAGGGGTAACAGAAAGGAACATGAAGATAAGGAGAGTTTTTTTGGTTTGTTTGTTGTTGTTGTTTGTTTTTTTTTTTTTTTGGCAGCACTGTAACAGTGTCTCACTAAATTGGGAAGTGCCTCACTAGGTAGCTGAGGCTAGCCGAGAACTCAGATCCTCTGGTCTCAGCCTCCCAAAATGCTGGGATTACAAGCGTGCGCCACCACGCCCGGCTAGGGGAGATTTTTGATTGCTTCCTCATAGAGTGGCTGATACCAGGGTATAGTGGTATGTTGGTGGACATCATCTAGGAGAAAGAAAAGAAGATATACTTAACTATGCCATTTTTAGGCTAATTGGTGAGTTAAATATTTTCTGGCTAAACTGTCAGCATAACCTTAATATATATCTTTTATTGAAGGGGGGGTGGTAATATACCTGGTTCTAAATAATTTACAAATGACCTTTTAATTTTTTTTTTCTTTGGTAGTATTGGGGATTGAACACAGGAGCATTCTACCTCTGAGCTACACCCCCAGCCCTATTTTTTATTCTTTATTTTGAAACAGGGTCTCAGTGAGTTGCGGGTGGCTTCACTAAGTAGCTGAAGCTGGCCGTGAACCTGTGATCCTGTCTCAGCCTCCCAAGTGCTGGGATTACAAGCTTATGCCACCACACCCAGCTGCAAGTGACCTTTTAGAGTGTAATTTATATGTTAAATTGGGAAGTACCTTGTAGTTATACCTTATTGTTTACCTCAGTACTGAGTTCCAAATTACATTGGAATGAAATAAAGCATAATTTTTTTTTCCCCCCGACTGGGATGCTCAACCTGTAGTTTCTTTCATAATTATTAACACATATTAATTGTGCAAATTAATAGAATCCACTGTAATATTTGCATAGATCACATTGATCACATCTGTATCCACCCTTCTATCCTCTCCTCCATCATAAAACTTTGATGAAGAGATTTTATACTAAGAGCTTAACAGCCACCTATGATCCCAATACTTGAGAGGCTGAGACAAGAGGATCACAGGTTCAAGGCCAGCCTGAGCAATATAGCAAGACACAGTTTTTTGTTTTTTGTTTTTAAAAAGGCTAGAGGTATAATTTGGAGGTAGAATACCCCTAAGTTCAATCCCCATTCCAGACCCAAAAAAAAGGAACAAAGATTTTATCTTCCAACATACTTAGCATCGCACCAGTAAGATTTGAGAAATAGTATATAAAAGTTGGTTATGCCAGAGTTCCCCAAAAGATCAAATCATTGATTAGTTGGACTTAGAAAAAAATGTTGAAAGATGGGGAAAATTCTGATTTAGTTGAATACAACAAAATAGTTGGGAGTCATCTATTAGACATGTAAAATTCTATCTTCATATATCAAGCACTAGAGTAAGTTGCTGAGTAGAGGGAATTGTTTCTATTTTCCAAATAGTTATAGACAATGATTTGGGTAAAATTCCTTCAGCCCAGTAAGTCTCACTGACTCGATGCTATGTCTTCTGGAGGTTATTTTTATTGATTTGAATTTCTTGTTCTTTAATTATTTTTGGTTTTCCATAGTGCTTTTGCATGTCTTCCAAAGTACAAACCTGGTTTCTGGTCCGATGTAGCTATGGCAGTAGGTTCTCGAACTGCTAAGGAATGCCAGATAAAATACATGGAAGATCCTCGAAGAAAAAGAACCCAGAAAGGCACCACTAAGAAAAAGCAAGCCAACCCCAAAGGCCAAAATGGTAACCTTTGTAATAATTTTTCTCCAGTGCTCAGTGTAGATTTCTAATCAGTCACCGACTTGTTATAAGTGTTTAAGTCCTAACCTTGGGAGCTGCTTCTATTAGTAGTAGCTTCATAACCTTGTGCTTTGAATTTGTTCTAGGAAATATGAAATTGGATACAGAGATTTCAATATCTAAATTATTCTTTAGATCTAATTTGATTTGAGGCCACTTGGTTAGGCCCCATTAGTAATTCATCAGAAAAATTGAGAATATATTTAGTGTTCATAGTCCCAGGATTATAGACTCCTATCCACTCTTGCTAGTAAAAGATGTTTTGTGCCAGAGAAGTCCTATAATAAGCTTTGGAGAATACATACCCAGTATCACTACCACAGTTCAGGTTTAAATTTTTAAAAAAATCAGGCACACACCTGTAATCCCAGTACTCGGGAGGCTGAGACAGGAGTACCACAGGTTTAGGCAGCTTAGCAAGACTCAGCAAGTGAGACCTAACCTCACCCTGCCTAATCTTATGTAGTTTCTCCATGAATATCATGTGGGCTAATCGTACTGCACAGATCTCAGTACAGAATCACTTGTTATATAAGAGACTTTTAAAATAACAGGTAAATAACTTTATAAAAATTACTATTCTCATCAGAATGTCTTATTGACTCTTAAGGTAAGAGAGACAATGCTGATAAGAAGCAGACTATGAAAATAACTGCCAAAGTGGGAACTCTTAAAAGGAAGCAACAAATGAGGGAATTTCTGGAACAGTTACCAAAAGATGACCACGATGATTTTTTCAGTACAACACCTTTACAGAATCGAAGAGTACTGGTAAGAGTCTCAAATGCATGAAATCATTGTCTTCTTTATCTTTATTGACTTTTATATTTTTCCTTTTTATATATGGCTAATGTGCATCACAAATGTGTAGGCCAAGGATTGATATCTCTGTAGACATGACCAATGAATAGTATAGCAAGCAATCTGTTGGTACATGCTATTCTCAGTAGTTTCTAGAGTCTGCCTTTCACTGGTTCAGAGGTAGTATTTGTGAAACCAAATATAAAACAGGAACAGGTCAAACATACATATTTAAAACTGAAGGAGATTCCAAGGTGGCCAAATAGATGTGTCCAGCACTCACTTCTTCCACAAAGAAGACCAAGGCAAGAGGTAGATAATTGCATTTTGAGAGCCTAGACTGCTGCAGCTCAGCACCCTCCTGAGAGTCAGCTGGAATTCATACTGCTCTAGGGGACAGAAACCTGTTTCTCCATCCATCCTCAGGGCTCCACAGATACTCCACCACACTAAGACAAGGGGCTGCAGCTTTACAAACCCAACTAGACCCAAGGTGTAACGGTGACTGCAACACCCAAGCCCATATATAGGTCCACACCTAGGCCCTGCACTACAGGGGTCAAGTGGTTCAGCTCAGCAGTGGAGGACACTTGCAGGACCTGGGAGACCAAGATACTTGCCCCTTGGACCTGGTACCCTACCTCCCACTTGCCACCAGCATCTCCTACCCCCTTGGCTACCCATTAGCCTGCTTTACCACTGGGCCTCAGGGCAGACACTCCTGCTGCCTCTACTAAGGGTGCACACTCAAATTCCTGGCACTGCTGGAGCTGTCGTTGTAGGAAGCCTCTCCCAACAGCAGAGCTCACCCCAACGCTGCCTGAACAACATTTCTACTGCTGCTTGAACCACACTGCTTGGCCCCTAGTATGTCCTCACCCACAAACAGCCCCAGACAAATAGGATCTCCAACCTCACTGCCACATGGACTACACTCAGAGCCATCAATTACATCTGAAGAAACTAAATGGAGACTATAACATCCAACTGGAACCAAACCAAATTTAGCCTATCAAACAACACCCTGAAACCCATCTAAAGAAAGCCTTCTAGCCGGACGTGGTGATGCACGCTTGTAATCCCAGCATTCAGGAGACTGAGACCGGAGGATCCGGGATCGCGGCCAGCCTCAGCTACCTAGTGAGGCACTCCGCAACTTAGTGAGACTCAGTTTCAAAATAAAGAATAAAAAATAGGGCTGGGGGTGTAGCTCGGAGGTAGAATGCCCCTGAGTTCAATCCCCAGTACTGCAAAAAAAAAAAAAAGCCTTCTATGAAAGCCACCTTATAAAAGAGGTAGAGTACACCAAATATGCAAATATCAATGTATAAAAATAATCAAGGTAACCTGACACCTCCAAGGGAACATAATCACTCTGTAAGAGCACACTCCAAAGAAAAGGATACTGATGAAATGACTCGGAAAGAATGACCCTGCTGGATGTGGTGTTGCACACTTGTAATCTTAGTACTTGGAAGGCTAAGACAGGAGGATTGCAGGTTCAAAGCCAGCCTCCACATCTTATCGAGATCCTGTTTCAAAATAAGGAGGACTGGGAATGTGGCTCCAAGTTACAGGTTCAAGCTCTAGTACCAAAATAAGTAAGTCTACTTTCTCTTTGATTTCTTTTTTTTTTTTTTTTCTTTTTCTTTTTGTGGTACTGGGGATTGAACTCAGGGGCATAGTAAATGAATTATAGTCTTGTTTTGTTCCATCTACACCTATGGTCAGCAAACTATGACCCTGTGAGCCAAATCCAGCATGTCACCTGTTCTTAAAATTTATAAAATTTTACTGAAACACATTTGTTTACATATTTTCTATAGCTGTTCTCGTGACTACAGTGACAGATTTGAGTAGTTGAAACAGAGTATATAAACTATAAGTCTTAAAATATTTCTATCTGACTCTTAACAGGAAACATTTATGTACCTCTAGTTTACACAGCCTTTAGAAATAGGTGTTATTAGCCAGGCGTGGTGGCGCACGCTTGTAATCCCAGCATTCGGGAGGCTGAGACCGGAGGATCCGGGTTCACGGCCAGCCTCAGCTAACTAGTGAGGCCCTCCGCAACTTAGTGAGACTCGGTTTCAAAATAAAGAATAAAAAATAGGGCTGGGGGTATAGCTCGGAGGTAGAATGCCCCTGAGTTCAACCCCCAGTGCCGCAAAAAAAAAAAAAAGAAAGAAAGAAATAGGTGTTATTGTCTCCGTTTTTCGCAAGAGGAAATTGGTATTGTAGTGACTAAGGCTCCGTCATCCACTACTGTTTTTAATCATCTAATTTGAAAAAATTACAAGGAGGAAAACATCCCACTAATGATCATTTTATGATAATGAGAAAATTCATTTTCATGGATGCCTGCTGAAAATATTTATTTTCTAGTTGCCAAGTTTCCAAGACAGTCAAGATGCTGACGACATTCTGCCAACTATGGACAGAAATCCAACAACTCCATCATCAGTTATCTTTCCATTGGCAAAAACTCCTCAGTGTGAGCATGTCAGTCCTGGCATGCTTACCTCTATAAAAAGGTAAATACTTATTTACATATGTGATATGTTAATTTTCCCTATCAGCATATTGATGAACATTTAAACATTCTGTGGATTCCAAGAACAGAAATGCAGTAATGGGAAAAATTGTTAGTTTAAAAATCTAAAGGTACCTGGGCGTGGTGGCGCACACTTGTAATCCCAGCATTCGGGAGGCTGAAACCGGAGGATCTGGATTCGAGGCCAGCCTCAGCTACCTAGTGAGGCCCTCCGCAACTTAGTGAGACTCAGTTTCAAAATAAAGAATGAAAAATAGGGTTGGGGGTATAGCTCGGAGGTAGAACGTCCCTGAGTTCAATCCCTAGTAACCGCAAAAAATAATAATAAAATAAAATAAAATAAAAACCTAAAGGTTTCTGGGCATGGTGGCACATGCCTGTAATCCTAGTACTTGGGAGGCTAAGACAGGAGGATTACAGACAGCCTCTGCAACGTAGTGATACTCTCAGCAACTTAATGAGACTCTGTTTCAAAGTAAAAAATAAAAGGGCTATGGGTATAGCTGAGAGGTAGAATGTTCCTGGGTTCAATCCCCAGTACCACAAAAACCTTAATGTTAAAGATGAACAGTTATGGAAAGTTTGGGGTATCATTCAATAAAGAGCACTGGGATATAACTCACATTTTACATCAGGACAAATTCCAAACAAATTAGTTTTATATATAAAAAAATTATTTAGAAATACCTAAAGAAACCTTGAAGAATTATAATCTCAAATTAGAGAAGGTCTTTCTAACTGTGATACAAAACCCAGAAGCCACTAATGGAAAGATAAATAAAATCAGCCATAAAAAAATTTTATAAGCTTTACCTGGTACCAACCACCATAAACAAAAGACAGATAATCTCCAAAAAGAGCAAAATACAACTTATCATAGGCAAAAGGCCAATTTCCCTAATATAAGTAACAGTCATACAAATTAGCAAGAAAATAGAAGTCTTCTTTTATGTGTTGTGAAAAGGTAAACCAGTACAATCTCTATAGCAACAATTTGTATCTATCAATTTAAACATACATGCCCTTCAGCCCAGGAATCCTACTTCTAGAATTGTGAATTTACAGCTAGTTCATTGCAGTATTGCTTATAATGGCAAAACTCTAATGTCCATCTTTAAGGACTATTTAATGAATTCTTATATACTATGTAGTAATAGAAATTAATGAAGAAATTTACTTATTTTTTCAATGGGCAGATGTTTAAGATATAGTAAATGAAAATCTAGATGTAGCGAATAATGTGCTACTATTTATATAAATAGAGGCCATATATATGTGTATATGTATGTATAAATATGTATATAGTTACATAGTTACATAGATGTGCAATTAAATATCTCTGAAAAGACACATACGAAACTAAGAGAAGCCAAATAATGACTGAGAAAAAAACTGCTCAAAAATCTCATGAAGCCTAGTGAAATTTTTTTTTTTTTTTTGGTACTGGGGATTGAACTCAGGGGCATTCTACCTCCGAGCTATGCCCCCAGCCCTATTTTTCATTCTTTATTTTGAAACAGGGTCTCACAAAGTTGCGGAGTGCCTTACTAGGTAGCTGAGGCTGGCCGCGAACCCGGATCCTCTGGTCTCAGCCTCCCAAATGCTGGGATTACAAGCGTGCGCCACCACGCCCAGCTGTGAAATTTTAATTTACATTTTATTGGATAAAAGTAATTTTCCCTTGCAACCCACAAATGATTTTTTACTTTGGTAGTTAGTGCAGGTAAAAGTATACTGAGAGCATAATTTTGGAAGAAGCTTTTGAAACATACTTTGACCAAATCATTAAAAACCCTAAAATACAAATTTCATTAGTCAACTCCAAGGAAATAAGATATTTAGACAAGTATGTATTTACATTTGTATGAACAGAAGATATTCACAAAATAATACTGAAAATTTGACAATGACATAGAAGTCCCAAAATAAGGGAACAGTCCTGAATTTTTGTCCATGTAACATTAAAAATCATGTGTTGAAGAATTTTTAGTTACATGGAATAATATTCAGTGGATAATAGTTTTTAAAAGTTAAAAAAAAAAAGTATACAATATGATCTCAATTTTACACAACATGGATTCATTAAGAAAGGAAATTTTTGACCAGGATATTAACAGTCATTATCTTTAAGCTGTAGAATCACATTGGTATGAGTTGTGGGGTTTTGTTTTGTTTTCAGGGAGAGGATATTTTGTCTGCCTATACCACTTTTACAATTAAGAAATAGAGTACATCCACATGATAGACTCAACATTATGAGTCTATATTTCCTACAAATTTTTTAATAAAATGACTTTTCTAGTCCTCTTTACTATCTAAATCCACCATCACTAGTAGTTAGCTTACTTTTTACGACAATTTCAATAATGAAACCATTTTATCCCTTTAAAAGTAAAATTTTTTTTTCTGCATATCATACCTTTGAGGTTGCTCCCAAAATAGATAAAAGAAAAAAAGATAGTGAATTATATAAGATATTGGGCCAAGAGAAAAGATGAGAATTGTAGAGAAATAAAAGCCTTGCTGAGCTGAATTGACAACCCAAGTAATTGTAAGATATAAATTTAGGGTGTTATGCCAGGCATGGTGGTGCACACTTGTAATCCCAATACTTGGGAGGCTAAGACCAGAGGATCCGGTCTTAGCCTCTTAGTTGCCCTCTGCAACTTAGTGAGACCCCGTTTCAAAATAAAGAATAAAAAATAGGGCTGGGGATGTAGCTTGTAGGTAGAATGCCCCTGGGTTCAATCCCCAGTACTGCAAAGAAAAAGAAAAATTTAGGGTGTTCATCATCAGACATATCCTTAAAATGATGAGCAATAAAATTCAATATGGATGCGGAAGTAAGTGAACAGGAAAAAGGGGTAAATGATAGAGTAAAAGGGAGTCCAACAAAAAAGCTCGTGAGTTTTAGAAAAAGGCAGCAAGATCGAGATGAGAAAGAGCATCAGTGAAACAATGAGCAATAAGCAAAGCATAATTTTCTAGAATACTCTTATTCAATGTTTCCTTCAAAACATCTTATTGAATAATTTTGTCCATTTCCATAGCACATCATTCTCATCCTTAAAACAGAAAATAGAGCCGGGTGTGGTGGCGCACGCTTGTAATCCCAGCATTTGGGAGGCTGAGACCGGAGGATCCAGGTGCGCAGTCAGCCTCAGTTACCTAGTGAGGCCCTCTGCAATTTAGTTAGACCCTGTTTCAAAATAAAGAATGAAAAATAGGGCTGGGGCTGTAGCTCGGAGGTAGAATGCCCCCAGGTTCCTTCCCCAGTATCGCAAAAAAAAATAAAATAAAATATATTTCAAGATTGAAAAAGACTTTAGATTTTGGCAATTGCTTTCAACCTCTGGGTAAAAGTATGAGAGTTAATGCTGACTTGAATCTATTTTGTATTTCATCAGGGATGATTGTGATAAGTATGTTTTTCGTATGCAAAAAAGTCATAAAAGTAATGGTGGCATTGTCTGGGGCAACATTAAGAAAAAAATGGTAAGTGTTTTTATTCTTATTTATGAAACACTAATATTCTGTAAAATAGCTGTAACATGATAAATTGTGGTAGTTACAAGTTATGTAGCAGTCGATGCCCTCAAAGTACTTTATAACCTAATTCTGATATTCAACTATGAATAACATAAGTATTATACAATACTGTAGGATTATAGATGGCAACTCATAGACCAAAGCATTTGAACAAGGTAAGAATGGGTAAACATTTCCATTTGGGAAATGAGGTAGGGTAGAAAAATATAGCTTAAAGCTAGGCGTGGTGGTGCGCACTTGTAATCCCAGTACTTGGGAGGCTGAGACAGGATTGCAGGTTTGGAGCCAGCCTCAACTACTTAGTGAGGCCCTCTGCAACTTAGTGAAACCTTGTTACAAAATAAAGAATAAAAAAATAAGGCTGGGGTTGTAGCTTGGAGGTAGAATCCCTTGGGTTCAATCCCCAGGGTTATATAATCATATCCATGTACATGGACTTCCCTAATAAATAGTATATATTTCACTGGGTGCCTTGGTTTGAAATCAGTCTGGGGTCTCAGTTCTTCCATAGAAATTTGAACTAGACAGTCATCCTTAGGATTCGCTTTATTCCACATTCCTTAAAATGAAATTTTAATTTGTTGTAAAGGACCAAGAAAGTCTTAGAATGGGAATCCAAAGATTTAGCTTCCAATCCTTGTTTTGGTGGTAAGCTAGTTTGCCTTGACAAGTGCCCTAATTCAATGTTTCTGAAATTTAAACGTGCCTAGAAGTCACCTGATGACCTTGTTAAACCCAGATTCTGATCCAAGAGATTTGAGATCCTGAATTTTAATAAGTCCTAGATGATGTCTATGATGCTGATCCATGGACAATACTAAGTAAGAAGACTTTGCAAAATGAGAAGAGGTTGATAGAGATGTGTCTGTAAGGGTCCCTCCTATTAAGAACTTTTTATTTCTATGTATTTCCAAGGATCATCTTGATTATTTCTGGACTTTTATTTTCATTAGTAAGTTATAAGTTGAGCAACTTACCAAACTATATTATCTTTGTGATTTAGCTACATTTTTTTTCATAACCTGGTGTTTTGTAGCCATTGTGATAAAGTGCGAAAAGAAAGAACTGAATGTTATAAATGTCAGTTTTAAGATCTGACCCCCCCATACCAGCTTAATTACACTGAGCAAACTACTTGGGCTTTCTAATCTTATTTTTATTCATGTGTTGTGTAACAATGGGGACCATGATGATACTTGTTTATGTTACTGGGTGATTTTTGAGGGCTAAATGATGTAATAGTGTTTGCCTCTTATTGATTGGGAAAAAAATACATGTATATCAGTATCTGTGAACATGAATTTGAATCTCAAATTTCTCATAATACTTACCCATAGTATAGGAGGTATATATACTCTGTATTTCTATTTCTTTTTTTTTTTTTTTTTTCTTGCGGTACTAGGGATTGAACTCAGGAGCATTATTCTACCTCCGAGCTACACCCCCAGCCCTATTTTTTATTCTTTATTTTGAAACAGGGTCTCACTAAGTTGCAGAGTGCCTCACTAGGTAGCTGAGGCTGGCCGCAAACCCGGATCCTCCGGTCTCAGCCTCCCAAATGCTGGGATTACAAGCATGCGCCACCACGCCCGGCTCCTTTTCAGTTTTTAGATTGCTATGGCTAATACTTTTTTTTTTTTTTTT
>PVLC010041105.1:0-13536 GCA_004027655.1 Graphiurus murinus | reverse complement strand
GTACTGGGGATTGAACTCAGGGGCATTCTACCTCCGAGCTATACCCCCAGCCCCATTTTTTATTCTTTATTTTGAAACCGAGTCTCACTAAGTTGCGGAGTGCCTCACTAGGTAGCTGAGGCTGGCCGCGAACCCGGATCCTCCGGTCTCAGCCTCCCGAATGCTGGGATTACAAGCGTGTGCCACCACGCCCGGCTCCCCAGCCCTATTTTTTATTTTGAAATGGTCTTGCTAAATTGATGAGAGTCTCACTACTTGCTGAAGCAGTCCTTGAACCTTCAGTCCTCCATCTCAGCCTCCCTAGTACTGGGATTACAGGAATGTGCCACCTCACCAGGCTCCAAATTTGCATTTCCTCTGTGTGTGTGTCTGTGTCTGTGTGTGTGTCTGTGTATACTGGGTATTGAACCCAGGGACAGTCTTCCTCCAAGCTATATCCCCAGACCAATTTTATTTCTTATTTGGAAACAGGGTCTCATTAAGTTGTGAGAGTCACCATGCCTGGTTCAAATTTGCATTTCTTTTTTTTTTTTTTTTTTTTTTTTTGCGGTACTGGGGATTGAACTCAGGGGCATTCTACCTCCGAGCTACACCCCAGCCCTATTTTTTATTCTTTATTTTGAAACCGAGTCTCACTAAGTTGTGGAGGGCCTCACTAGGTAACTGTGAGGCTGGCCTTGAACCTGGATCCTCCAGTCTCAGCCTCCCGAATGCTGGGATTACAAGCGTGCGCCACCCCGCCAGCTAAATTTGCATTTCTTATAAGCTCCTAGGTATTGCTATTGCTGCTGGTCAGAGGACTACACTCTAAAAATCACCTTGGTCAGCCAGCATGGTGGTACACATCTATAATCCCAGTACTTGGGAGGCTGAGACAGGATGATCTCAGGCTGAAGGGTAGCCTCAGCAATTTAAAGAGGCCCTGTTTCAAAATAAAGAATAAAAAATAGGACTGGGGGATGTAGCTTGAAGGTAGAATGCCCCTGAGTTCAATCCCCAGTACCACACACACACACACAAAAATCAAGCTAGGGGTGTAGCTCAGAGGTAGAATTCGCCTGGGTTCAATCCCTAGTACTGGAAAAAAAAAAAAAAATCACCTCGGCAGCCAGAAGGACAAAAGAAAAGAGAATGGAGGTGAAGGGGTTAACTGGGACATTTTTGCAGAGCATGGATGAAGCATCCCTGTCTATGACTATTCAGAGAGCAGGGCATCATCTGTCTCTCCTTCCCCCAGGATGGCTAACTTGTTTCCTTCACTCTTGGGAGTTGGGAGGTGTGTGTAGGGGAGCATTGTCTTGATCAACATCTGATTACGGTTGGTTTGCTTATTATGTATGTAGCAAGTTTCTATTAAGTGCTTCCAACTTGCGAAGGGAGGTTCTAGGCCCTGATGTACAGTCATGGACAGACAGGGTGTTTTGTGAGTGTGCGTGGTACTGGATATTCGACCCAGGGACTTTATACCTCTGAGCTACACGTCAGCCCTTTATTTTTTTTAATTTTGAAACAGGGTCTCACTAAGTTGCTGAGGCTGGCTATGAATTTCTGATGCTCACACAGGAATTTTTGTTTTTTGTTTTGGGTACTGTGGGTTTTTTTGGTACTGGGGATTGAACTCGGGGGCATTCTACCTCCAGGCTATACCCGCAGCCCTGTTTTTTATTCTTTATTTTGAAACAGGGTCTCACTAAGTTGCAGAGTACCTCACTAGGTAGGGCTGGCCGAGAACCCGGGTCCTCCAGGATCAACTTCCCAAATGCTGGGATTACAAGTGTGCGCCACCATGCTCGGCTTGGGTACTGGGGATTGAACCCGGGGCATTCTTTTTTATGTGTGTGTGTGGTACTGGAGATTGAACCCAGGGGCATTCTATCTGTGATGTATATCCCTAGATATTTTTACTTTTTAAAAAATTAATTAATTAATTAATTAATTATTTTTGCAGTACTAGAGATGGAACTCAGGGGCATTCTATCTCCAAGCCACATCCCTAGCCCTATTTTTTTTTTTGCAGTACTGGGGATTGAACCCACGGGCATTCTACCTCTGAGCTACACTCCAGTCCCATTCTTTATTTTTTTTTTTTTTGCGGTACTGGGGATTGAACTCAGGGGCATTCTACCTCCGAGCTACACCCCCAGCCCTATTTTTTATTCTTTATTTTGAAACCGAGTCTCACTAAGTTGCAGAGTGCCTCACTAGGCAGCTGAGGCTGGCGGCGAACCCGGATCCTCCGGTCTCAGCCTCCCGAATGCTGGGATTGCAAGCGTGCGCCACCACGCCCGGCTTCCATTCTTTATTTTGAAACAGGGTCTCACTAAGTTGTAGAGGGCTTCACTAAGTAGCTAGGGCTGGCAAGCATGCACCACCACACCCAGCTCCTTTTTATTTTGAAACGAGGTCTCACTAAGTTGGATCTCACTAAGTTGGGTAAGTTGCTGAGGCTGGCCTTGAACCTGTGATTCTTCTGTCTCAGCCTCAAAAGTACTGGGATTACAAGTATGAGTCACCATGCCCAGCTACAAAGAGATTTTTATAGTCTCAACAGGGAACATATAATAAATCAGGGACAAAGCACTCTTATAATTAGACATTTATTTATTTATTTATTTATTTATTTATTTATTTATTTATTTATTTATTTAATAGTACTGGGGATTGAACCCAAGGGCGTTCTACCTCTGAACTATACCCCCAACCCCAAGTCCTTTTTTTTTCAGTACTGGGGATTGAACCCAGGGGCATTCTACCCCCGAGCTACATTCCTAGTCCTATTTTTTTATTCTTTTTATTTTGAAGCAAGGTCTCAGTAAGTTGTGGAGGGCCTCATTAAGTAGCTGAGGCTGGCTGTGAACCTGGATCCTCCTGTCTCAGCCTCCCAAATGCTGGGATTACAAGTGTGCGCCACCACGCCTGGCTCCTTTTTTTTTTAATTTATTTTTTATTTTTATTTTTTAATTTTTTTTGCGGTACTGGGGATTGAACTCAGGGGCATTCTACCTCTGAGCTACACCCCCAGCCCTATTTTTTTATTCTTTATTTTGAAACCGGGTCTCACTAAGTTGTGGAGTGCCTCACTAGGTAGCTGAGGCTGGCCGCGAACCCGGATCCTCCGGTCTCAGCCTCCCGAATGCTGGGATTACAAGCGTGCGCCACCACGCCCGGCTCCTTTTTTTTTTTTTTAAATTGGTGCTTTGTAATCTTACACCGTGTTGGGGTACAAGCAGTAGAGGCATACATGCACACAGGTCTCAGTTAACCCTTCCCCAGTTCCCACCCCATTCCCTCCCCCTCCCTCCTTCTCATGTTTGGCTTAGCGGTTGACTTTGACATGTTTGTGGATGTGCATCCTGTGCGTTAGGGTGCTTCCCTCTCCCCGTCCCATCACCTTCTGTTCGGCCGCCTTCTTTGCTCATCTGAGGTTTCTCCTCCTTCGTCTAGAGGCCCTCCTATGACCCGCTTTCTCCCTAGCTTCCTCCTTTTAGGGAGAACATCTGATATTTTACTTCTGTTATTGACTAATCTCACTTAACATAATGTTTATTTTGAAACATAGTTTCACTAAGTTGAGGAAGGGCCTCTTCTAAGGCTGTTTGAGAACCTGCAATCCTCCTATCTCAGCCTCCCAAGTACTGGGATTACAAGCGTGTGCCATCACTCTCGCTCGGCATAACTAGACTTTTTTTTGCGGTACTGGGGATTGAACTCAGGGGCATTCTACCTCCAAGCTACACCCCCAATCCTATTTTTTATTCTTTTTTTTTTTTTTTTTTTGCGGTACTGGGGATTGAACTCAGGGGCATTCTACCTCTGAGCTACATCCCCAGCCCCTATTTTTTATTCTTTATTTTGAAACAGGGTCTCACTAATTGCGGAGTGCCTCACTAGGTAGCTGAGGCTGGCTGCGAACCTGGATCCTCTGGTCTCGGCCTCCCAGATGCTGGGATTACAAGCGTGCGCCACCACGCCCAGCTATAATTAGACTTTTAAATGCTCTGAAAGAGAAGAAGTAGGTTCTGTGAGGAACAGCAAGGGGAGCAGATGACCGGGGATGTCTTTTGTACAATTGACATTTCTCCTGAGGCCTGAAGGGAGAGAGGAGGGAACGGCATGTGCCAGGGGCTTGACATGGAAATGAGGCTGGCACGCATGCACGAGAAGAGAGGGGGCTGGGAGGGGTGGGGAGAGGAGAGACAGCAGGTCAGGAGGGTGGGGGCAAAGCCGGAGAGGACCTTGGAGCAGGGACAGGCGCGTGGGCTTTGTTCTAAGTGCAGCTAGGCTCTGGTCCTGGGCATGGATAGAATCTGTTCACCTAGACATGGTGGTACACATCTGTAATCCCAGAAACTGGGGAGGCTGAGGCAGGAGGATTGCAAGGTAGAGGCCAGTCTGGGCAGCTTAGAGAGATCCTGCCTCAAAATAAAACCCAAGGGCTCAGTAGTAGAGTACCCTGAAGTCCACCCCCCCCACACACACACGCAAAGAATCTGTCCACTGAAAGAGGACCAGCAGCTATCTTAGAGGCTGGGAGGGGCAGGGCAGGGCAGAGGGGATGGATGCAGTGCAGCGTCGAGGGCCAGTGAGGGGAGAGAACCATTGAGAGTGCTGCCCGCCTGCCCGCCAGTCCTATGTGGGTGATTCCCACAGGACGCTAGCTGGGAGGCGCGCTTTCGGTCCCTGGCGGCAGATCACGTGTGCAGCTGATCCTCAGGTTTCTGAGAAGGGAATTGGCTCATTTGTGATTGTAAAGTGAGGAACAGTTCAGACAGTTCAGTAACATGGGAACCTTTTTTTTTTTTTTTTTTTTCGGTACTGGGGATTGAACTCAGGGGCATTCTACCTCCAAGCTATACCCCCAGCCCTATTTTTTTATTTTGAAACAGGGTCTCACTAAGTTGCGGAGGGCCCCACTAAGTAGCTGAGGCTGGCTGTGAACCCAGATCCTCCAGTCTTCGCCTTCCAAATGCTAGGATTACAAGCGTGCGCCACCATGCCCGGCTTTGGGCTCTTTTAAGTTCCTGAATCTGCCTGGTGTGGTGGCGCATGCTTGTAATCCCAGCATTTGGGAGACTGAGACCGGAGGATCTGGGTTTGCAGCCAGCCTCAGCTACCTAGTGAGGCACTCCAAAACTTAGTGAGACCCTGTTTCAAAATAAAGAATAAACATAGGGCTGGGGGTATAGCTCGGAGGTAGAATGTCCCTGAGTTCAATCCCCAGTACTGCAAAAAAAAAGTTCCTGAATCTGTCCTAGAATCTACGATCCTCTTGTCTCAGCCTGGGTGACCAAGCTTTTTATGGCACTGGAGATTGAGAATACCAGGGGTATTCTCTCTTCAAGATAACCTCCAGCCCCATTTATATATATTTATTTATTTATGTTGGTTTGTTTTAGAACAGGGTCTCCCTAGGTTGCTGAAACTCTCGTTATTTGCCAAGGCTGTCCTCGAACCTGTGATCCTTTTTTCTCAGCCTCCCAAATACTGGGATTACAAGTGTGCACCACCTTGCCCAGCTGGGGACCAAGCTTTTATTATTAATGTTGTTATTGTTGTTGTTGTTATTATTATTATTATTATTCTAATAAATCCCCCCAAGTACTAGGATTACAGGACCAAGCTTTCAATGCTTGGGCCTTTAGGGGACACTGAAGATCAAGGATGTTGCCAGGTGTGGAGGTGCACTCTTGTAATTCCAGTACTTGGGCAGCTGAGAGAGGAAGATTGCAGGTTTGAGACTGGTCTAGCAATTTAGGGAGACCCTGTTTCAAAAAAGAAAAAAAAAAAAAAAAAAGGGCTAGGGTATAGCTTGGAGGTAGAATGCCCCTGGGTTCAATCCAGAGTACCAAGATAAATAAATAAAAATAAAAGATCAACTCTGGCCAGGTGTGGTGGCACACACTTGTAATCCCAGTATTTGTGAGGCTGAGACAGGAGAACCGCAGGTTCAAACCCAGGCTCAGCAACTTCGTGAGGCCCTCTACAACTTAGTGAGACTCTGTTTCCAAATAAGTAATAAAATTGGAGCCAGGTGTGGTGGTGTACACTTGTAATCCCAGGATTTGGGAGGCTGAGACCGGAGGATCCAGGTTCTCAGCCAGCCTCAGCAACTTAGGGAGGCCCTCCCCAATTTAGTGAGACCCTGTTTCAAAAATAGAGAATAAAAATGGGGCTGGGAGTATAGCTCAAAGGTTGAATACCCCTGGATTCAATCCCCAGTGCCACAAAAAAATAAATAAAATACAAAAAAGGCTGGGGAAGCCAGGTGTAGGGGTACATGCCTGTTATTCCAGTACTTGGGAGGCTCAGACAAGAGGATCGCAGGTTAGAGGACAGCCTCAGCGAGGTAGCAAGATGCTCAGCCAGCGAAACAGCCCTGGAGAGTTTACGGGGCTGGGTTGCCCACCAGAGCACACTGCATGCTCCTCCCATCACTGTCCTCTTTTTTTCTTTTCTTTCTTTTTTTCCCTCTAGTACTGAGGATTGAACCCAATTCTCCCTCTGAGCTAGACCCCCAACCCTATTTTTTATTCTTTATTTTGAAACAGGGTCTCACTAAGTTGCTGAGGCTGGCTGCAAATCTGTGATCCTCCTGCCTCAGCCTCCCAAATACTGGGATTACGAGTGTGCACCACCACACCCAGCCTTATTTTTTATTTTGAAACAGGATTACACTAAGTTGCTGAGGCTGTTCTCCAACCTGTGATCCTCCTGTCTCAGCCTCCCACGTACTGGGATTACAAGTGTGCGCCACCACACCCAGCTCAACTGTGGCTTTAAAAATTCAGCAAGCAGAGCTGTAGATTTTAATCTAAAGCAACCTGTAAGTGTGGGGCAATGTAAGAAAAACAGGTTTTCAGTTCAGGTTGGGTAAATTTTGCTTTGGAAGAGCTTTTCATTAGAATTTATACTGTAGAACAGAGGTGAAAAAAGGCTCTTTCTGCTAGGTTCAGGTAAGTGGGCTCTGCAATGAACGAGATGTCAGATTTCTGTTTTTCAGGTGCTATGAAAATTAATTAGTATAACTACTAAAAGATCAATGGAAGTCAGATTTGTATTAGCTACACAATGGAAATGAATGAGATAGCTTTTGCTGCATGTTAATAGTTTTGAGCAACCAGACGTGGTGGTGCACACTTGTAATCCCAGTACTTAGGAGGCTAAGACTGGAGGATCGCAGGTTCAAGGCCAGCCTCAGCTACTTAGTGAGGCCTTCCGCAACTAAGTTAGTGAGACCTTGTTTCCAAATAAAAAAATAGATCTGTGGGTGCAACTCGGGGGAAGACGGCTCCTGGGTTCCATTCCCAGTACCACAAAATAAAGTAAAACAAATAAAATAGGGCTGGGGGTGTATTCTTTATTTAAAAAAAAAGAAGTTCCTAATATAGGAGCTGGGCTGCAGAGGTGGGCTCTTCCTCTGTGCTGCAGATGTGTGTGCAGAAGAGGCCTGGGAAGGGGACATAGGCTGTCGTGGAGCCTGAGCAGGGTGACATTTGAGGAAGCGGAGCGGGGCTTATCAGGGACTCAGCTGCTTTGCAGTGGCCTCCTTGGGGATCCTCTTGATTTCTGGCCGGTGCACTTCTCGGGAGGGTGGGGCACAGGAGCGGGACGTGGCTTCAGAGTCAGCGTTTGTGCTTGGTGCTGACCTGTCCTGCTCCCTCTGTTGTAAGCACCTCAGCCCCGGGGACTAGCGGCTGTCTCCGCTGCTTCCTGTCTTCTGTGCCCACTGAGTGGACCCACAGAGAAATCTTTGTGTTTCCTTGGGAGGCTCCTGGCGTGGAAATGGCCTGTGCGCCTGGGCCAGGGCCTCCAGGAAGGCGGAAGGAACGACAGCTGCTCGTCCAGCTTCCGAGTGAGTCCTCTGTGGCTCCTTGTGGTCTTGACACTGGTGAGGAGTCATCGTTTCAGCCTGGAAGCCTCATCAAGCCAAGACGTACATTCAGGTTCTCTGAAGCCCAGGCCAAGAAGCGGTATAGGACAGAATCGGCCTCAAAGTCAGATTCCGTTGAAGAGCTCAGTCAGGAGGAGAATTGTAGACCCTTGAGTCTTCTGTTAGAGTTTTCTATTTGATTTTATTGTTTGAGGTTCTTTGTTTGCAAACAACAGAAATTAACTTTGGCCAACATAGGAATAAAGGATTTTTTGGAAGGCTATGGGATGACATACAGACTGGAAAGCAAAGTTGAAGATCCAGTCCTTAGAAAGGGCTGGAGCCAGGAGAGCTGGACATCTCGTACACAGGAACCTGGGTAGGGATGGGCCAGCAGCACCAATGTCCACTCTCCTCTCTGCTCAGAAGTTAAGGTCCAGGGAGAGAGTCTGACTAGTGTGGCTTGGGCCAGGGAGGGGCACCCGACTGGTGGCCAAGTCCTGTGGAGTGAGTTGGTTGCCCTGTTACTCAGAAGAGGGGGCTGCGCCTGGAGCTGGGTCAGTGTGGATTTCGCTTGGCAATTCTACTTCAGGTGCCTAAGCTGTTTGGTGCTTTTCTGAGTGTTATCAGTGATCGCTGTTTGTGCACAGTTGTGTCACTTGGGGGAGTCATCCCTTCGCAAATATTCTCCCAAGGGTTTCTCTCAGTCCGATTGTGCAGAGAGAGAGACGGGGAGGATGCTCAGAGCCTCCATTTGGCAGAGAGCGCTGAGGTGCGTCTGTCACACAGCTGCTTTCCTGTGCCACATGTGGAAGGATGCCCCCTGGGCAGTGGCCTTTTGGAAGTGCCTGATGTGGAAGAAGGTTGGGAGCTGGCAGGCAGAGCCAGAGGGAAGGTTCTTTGGCTTCTTCGGTCAGACCTGTTGGAGAGTTGGTCACCTGAGGGGTCACCAGCCTTGTGCGTGTGGGCACTGGGACTCGTGTCGTGCACGTAGCCTGGAACCGCTCGGGCCACATGACTGCCCCTCCCTCTGGCGGTCCTGGTGTGTAGAGCCAGGTACTCTTTGCTCATTGCTTTCCTCCCTTCCCCCAGGTCCCTGCAGGTGGTGCCCGTTGTCAGTGGCGTCCTGTGTCTTCCAGGCTGATCCATGCTCACTTTCCGGGATGGCAGCAAGGTGACTTGGGCTGAGGATGACCCTGACTGAAAGGCTGCGTGAGAAGATATCTCGGGCCTTCTACAACCATGGGCTGCTCTGCGCCTCCTACCCCATCCCCATTATCCTGTTCACGGGGCTCTGCATCTTGGCCTGCTGGTAAGTTGCTGGGAGTCTGGATTTGGTGGACCAGTGTCTTGTGTCAGTAGTTTTCCTCACCGTAACTCATGCGGAGCCCTTGGACTCTGTCGGCTTTTTACGCAACGGGATCTTGGGCTCGTTGAAACTGCCAAGTGGAGAGCTCTGGTCCCAGGATGTTCAGCCAATAAAAGAAAATAGTCTAGGCTGGCCCTGACTCTGTGACTCCTCAGACTTGTTCTTATCACTGGTGTGCTGTGTCTGAATAATATTTACCTGGGCATGATGGCACACATCTGTCATCCCAGCTGTGGGGGCTCAGAGGACCACAAGTTCAAGGCCAGCCTTGGCAATTTATCAAGATCCTGTCTTAAAATAAAAACATAAAAAGGGCTGGCGGTGAAGCTCAGTAGGTAGAGCACTCCTGTGTTCAGTCCCCCGTATTTTTTTTTTTTTTTGAAACAGGGTCTTACTAAGTTGATGAGGGCCTCACTAAGTATCTGAGGCCAGCTGTGAACCTGTAATCCTCCTGTCTCAGCCTCCCAAGTACTGGGATTGCAAGCATGTGCCACCATGCCCAGCTCCCTAGTACTTTAAAAAAAAAAAAATTGCGACACTTCTTTTTTTTGGTACTGGAAATTGAACCCAGAGGCATTCTACCTGTGAACTATACCCCCAGTCCAATTTTATTTTTTTGTGGCACTGGGGATTGAACCCAGAGACATTTTACCTGTGAGCTACACCTCCAGTCCTATTTTATTTTATTTTGGAAAGAGGGTCTTACTAGGTTGATAAGAGTCTTATTACTTGCTGAGACTGTCCTCAAACCTGTAGTCCTCCTGTCTCAGCCTCCCAAGTACTGGGATTACAGGCAAGCGCCATCATGCCTGGTTGGGACACTTCTAAGAAACTGTGATATAATTGACAGTCTCTGACTTCCATTTTGCAATAGTGGCAGTGTCCTGTCAGCCCGTGGGTGGGAGGAGTCTTAGCTCCTGCCTGTGTGTCTGCCGCCGGCTTCACGGAGGTCTGAGGCTGGTGGGTGATGATGTGACGTGACCCCGTGTGACCCCTGGCCTGAAAGCACTGGCAGCCATGTGATGAAGCCTTAGTGCCCTTCCTCTGGAAAGGACTCTGATCTGCAGATGTGCTGTGTGCCTGGCACGCATGGGGGTTTGCAGCGCAGCACAGCATTGCAAGGATGGCCCAGGGCGGAGCCTTCTGTCCAGTTGTGTTCCCATGCAGCAGCAGCAAGAGGCATGGCGAGCATTAGTCCCTGAGAGTGTCTGCCGGGCGCCACTTGGTGCCTCGTCCGTCCTGGGGACCTTCGGACTTGATCAGCCATGTTTACCCTAAACAAAGAGGGTTGGGAGCCTAGAGACTCACCTTGTCCACCCAGCCAATAAACCAGGAAACGGGGTTTTAATCCAGGCCCAGGGACTCTCGGCCGCACAGACTGTGACCCTGCCTCCCTCCTTGTGGCTGTGTGTTGTGTTGGTGTTACTCCACTAAGTTGTATTGTACGAAGCGCGGATAGCGACCTGCTGTAAGTGAAGAATGAGGAGTGCTCCAGGGACCCGGCTGTGGTTTTTTCCAAGTTGACACCTCTCTTTTTCAAAGCCATACTTTTTTTTTTTTTTTGTAGTACTAGGGGTTGAACCCAGGAGCATTGTACCTCTGAGCTATACTCCCAGCCCTATTTTATTTTTATCTTCCTGGTGGCCTTGGGGGGCAGGATGGGGTGAGCAAGCATTTTGCTACAGCTCAGGAAGCTGCAGGATCTGAACAGAGATCCTGCGGGTTCCAGCTGACAAAGCTCTCCTCCTAGGAACAATAAAAGTGAACAATTGATGGATCCTGAAAATCTAACAAAACTGCTAAATGCTGTCTACCACCCACTGCGCTTCGCTGGGGCACTGAGACACTGGACAGAAGGTGACAGTGAAGCCCGTGTCTCTGGGTCCAGGGTCTCTGGCCTCCTGGACACCAGGTCGCAGAATCTGGATTCTGGTTCAATTTTATCATCGGGAGGGGATGCTGGCTCCCCCCACAGGGCCTGGCTCAGCGTTTTCATCTTGTCCCTCCGCACCAAGGCTGGTCACACCTGCTACACATGTTATCCAGCTACACCAGTGGAGACAGTGGCTTTTTGGTTTTGCAGGCCTTGGGAACACCAGTCCAGCACTCAACATCTACACCCCAGTCTGCCTCAGTCTGGCACAAGGCTGGGCATGCATTACAGCCACCTTCGGAAAGGTGGCTGAGCCGGCTTTGGAACACAGGGCCAGAGGGAGGATGACTCACGAGCTGAGGGATGCACCCTTCCCCCTTAGGCCGGAGACTGGGAGGAGAGAGGGCACATGTGTGCAGTGCTCCCTCCAACAGCGCCGGGGCCGTGTCACTTTCTTCCCTGAGCCGTGGTAGAGGATGTGGGTTTTGGTGACAGAACAAGTTCGAGGCTTCTGGCGACCTCAGTGCCGAGCCTTGTGAAGGAGCTTTAGTCAGCTGCTGTCCTGCCTGGCCCCTGGGCGTGGCGACAGCTCTTTCCTCTGGGAACATCTGATGAAACATGTAGCAAGTAGGCGCTGTGGCAGGAGGTGTCTGTTCAGTGCTCCTAGAGGTTAGGTGCAGGTCTGAGGGGTGTCCCACCAGCGGCTGAGCCACGTGCGGTTGCTCCGGCGCTGCCCTGGTAAGGGGAGGCGCGCTGAGATGCCTCAGCTGCTTGTGGGCTGCTGCCAGCCCTCTCCTAATCTCAGGACCGCTGTGGAGGGCTGCTTCTCCAGCACGACTCAGCACTGCGGCCTGTCTCCTTGAGGCAGTGGCCTCCAGCGCCACCAGACCTGCTCGGGCCACGAGGCACGAGTCCGCAGCTGGAAGTTGAGCCAGCACGCCCAGGTGGAGGCAGGGCACCAGCAGCGTCTGTTGTCCTGGGTCCCAAGCGGGCAGTCAGCCACCTAGGTGTGGCAGCACAAAGCTATGGGGCAGCAGACTTCCGTCCACACCCGAGTATGGGGAAGGAGGTGATTCGGGGTGAACTCGGCTCCTCCAGGTGACAGCTGGGGCGGCTGAGCCTCTGCCTGAAGGTGGAGCCCTCAGGACTCAGCACCACATGGGGTGTGGGAGAGAGGGGTCAAGATCAGAGTGCTCTGCCCCCAGCTGGGCGGGTGGCACTGGGACCAGAAAGGTCAGGGAGACTTTAGAAAACAGCTTCATTTCCTCTGCCTGCAAGATCAGGGTATACGGAGATCTAATCTACTTTAGAAACACGTTTTACGAAGTCAGGAGTGGTGGTGCACACTTGTAATCCCAGTACTTGGGAGGCTGAGACAGGAAGGTCACAGGATCAAGGACAGCCTCAGCAAGTAGTAAGACTCTCATCAGTCTAGTAAGACCCTGTTTCAGAATAAAAATAGGGCTGATGGTGTAGCTGGGAGGTAAAATGCCACACACACAGATAAAAAAAAAAAGAAAAGTTTTACGGAGGCAACATGGAAGTAGAAATTCCTATGTAGCTTCTTCCTTAAAGTTCTGGGTGTAATGGCACATGCCTGTAATTCCAGTACTTAGGAGGCTGAGAGGATTGCAGATTTGAGGCCAATGCACAGTAACTTAGCGAGACCTCCCCCCCCCCCCATATAGCTACACCCTTAGCCTTATTTTTTCTTCTTTATCTTGAAACGGTCTCACTAAGTTGCAGAAGGCCTCACTAAGTAGCTGAAGCTAGCTGTGAACCTGCCATCCTTCTGTCTCAGCCTTCCAAGTACAAGGATTACAAGCATGCAACACCATGCTTGGCTTCAAGACTCCTTTTCAAAATCAAAAAGGCTGGGAGTAGCCGGGTGTGATGGTGCATGCCTGTAATCCCAGTACTTGGGAGGCTGAGACAGGAGGATCCGGGTTTGCGGTCAGGCTCAGCTACTTAGTGAGACTCGGTCAGGCTCAGCTACTTAGTGAGACTCGGTTTCAAAATAAAAAATTAAAAATAGGGCTGGGTAGCCGGGCGTGGTGGCGCACGCTTGTAATCCCAGCATTCGGGAGGCTGAGACCGGAGGATCCGAGTTCGCGGCCAGCCTCAGCTACCTAGTGAGGCATTCCGCAACTTAGTGAGACCCGGTTTCGAAATAAAGAGTAAAAAATAGGGCTGGGGGTGTAGCTTGAAGGTAGAACGCCTCTGAGTTCAATCCCCAGTACCGAAAAAAAAAAAAAAAAAAAATAGGGCTGGGTGAGCCGGGTGTGGTGGCGCACGCTTATAATCCCAGCATTTGGGAGGCTGAGACCGGAGGATCCAGGTTCGCTGCCAGCCTCAGCTACCTAGTGAGGCACTCCGCAACTTAGTGAGACTTGGTTTCAAAATAAAGAATAAAAAATAGGGCTG
>PVLC010041104.1:0-13537 GCA_004027655.1 Graphiurus murinus | reverse complement strand
CTCTTTCCAGGTGTGCGTGCGGGTACATCTCCGGTGGGCGGTGGGCTGGGCTGTAGTCTCTCTTGGGCTGAACCAAAATCTTCTTTTTAAGGGGTGGACGACACTCTCCAGATTTTTAAAAGGCTAAAAACTATATTTCTATGAATTTTCCCGATACCTCTTTTCTACCTAACATATATACTTCTAATCTACCTCAACACTACGGATTTGGGGAATCGCCGTACCCCATAACAGTACTGGAGATTGAACTCAGGGTATTCTACCTCCAGGCTACACCCCTAGCCTTTTTTAAAATGTTGAAACAGGGTCTCACTAAGTTGCTGAGGCTGGTCTTGAATCTGTGATCCTCCTGTCTCAGCCCCCTAGGAACTGGGACGACAGTTGTGCACTGTGGCTCTGTGAGGTCTGACTGTGAGGCCTGGCCCAAGGAGGCTGAGAACAAAGGACTTCAGGAACGGAGGAAAAACGACTTGAACCATTCCCCTGCCTCCAGCCCCATAAATTTCCCTTCCCCGGCCCGCTGCCAAGCTCACCAATGGAGGAATGTAGGACTGCTTTGCTCTCCCTCCCTCCTAACACCCCATAAGAAGCCCCTAGTCTGTAAGGAAGGCGCTCCTGACTCTTGTGGGCTCTTTCCCCGGTCGGTTCCTGGTCTATCAAGTTGGATATCGCTTTTATTCCTATACTTCTTTTCTTTTTTTTTTTTGCAGTACTGGGGATTGAACTCAGGGGCGTTCTACCTTCGAGCTGTACCCCCAGCCCTATTTTTTAGTCTTTATTTTGAAACCAGGACTCACTAAGTTGTGGAGTGCCTCACTAGGTAGCTGAGGCTGGCCGTGAACCTGGATCCTCCAGTCTCAGCCTCCCGAATGCTGGGATTACAAGCATGCGCCACCATGCCCGGCTTTATTCCTATATTTCTTAACATGCACCACTACGCCCAGCTATATTTGTATTTGAGTATTCGTTTAGTCTGTCCCCACTAGAAATTAGGCTTGATTTTTGTTTAGATTTTTTTTTCTTTGTAATGGGGATTGAACCCAGAGGCATTCTCCCTCCAAGCTACACCCCTAGTCCTATTTCACTTTTATTTTGAAACAGGGTCTCACTAAGTAGCTGAGGTTGGCTTCAAACTTGCCAGCCTCCTATCTTAGCCTCCCAAGTACTGGGATTACAAGCGTGCACCATCACCCTGGACTTTATTTTTTTATTTTGAAACAAGGTTTCCCTAAATTGCTGAGGCTGGCCTTGAACCTTTGAATCTCCTTTCTCAACCTCCCAAGTCCTGAGATGACAGGCATGTGCCACCACGCCCAGCTTATGTTTAGATTTTACCTGCCTTGTTTATCTATGTATCTCGGTGGATGATGAATGCAAAATTACAAATCTCTTTCAACAAAAACCACATGAGGGGACACCTCTCTGCATTCCTGAGGCTCCTTCGGTGATCACTATACTTAGACCCCGGGGGTCCTAATTCATTAAAAGTCCCAGTCTTCACCACTGCTCTCAGTCAAGCAGGAGCCAGCCCCTGCAGCCCCAGGTCTGCAGGATCTCCAGTTTCTAATTCTGAAGTGCACCCGTGCTCTAATTTAATCAGCCTGAGTCTCATTGTCTCAGGATATGGGACCTGAGGTTGCATGAGAATCAGAAAGGCAGCTCCGGAGATGATAAAGGGGACTGTTTCAAGGGCTGGAGGGGAGGGGAGCTCACCAGGAAAAGGATAGCTGACTGCCAGAAGGATACATACTCTCTGCTTCTCCCTGCCTCCCTATGTCCTGGTCATAAATGCAAGGTGGGGTTAAGAAAAATCTGTTCCAAACATTTTCTGAGAAACTCTGTGGGCAGAGCTCTTAGGATGGGAAGAGTAAGAGAAATGGCATCTCTTGGAGTCCCCCTGGTAGGAGAGGGGACTCTCCCAAGGAGAGAGGATTCATATTCTTGTCTTAGATAGGAAACTGAAGGACTCTGTGACAAGTGGGGCAAGCATCAGAGAGGAAGGCTAGCTGACTTCTGGGATCTCAGCTCGGATCCTCTTGGCAGTACTCTGGGACACGCTGGGCTCCCGGGTCCTGCCTCTGTCTCAGGCCAGGGAAGCCAGCCAGCTCTGCTTCCCACTCCCTTTCATGCTGTCCTGGGCCACTTGGATGCAGAATCCGGGTCTTTACTTTGTGCCACTAGTGTGGCCCTGATATCTGGGGTTAATATCCCTTCCATTTTCTACCCCACTTCTCCTAGTATCTCTACAGCTCAACCCTGGTGTTGCAGAAAGTCAAATGAGAATCTGGATGTAGCCTTTTGGGATGCTGCCTGGAGGAGAGAGAAACAGTGAGCTGGAATCTTGGAGAAGTTCTAGTCCCCAGGCCAGGGCTTTGCAAGAAGGAAAAAGGGTTCCACCCAGGGCCTCCACATAGCCAGATGCATAGAAAAGCACATCTTCCCGAACACACCAACCTTTCTCTCTGTCTTTTTTTTTTGGTGGTGGGGTAGGGGAGGTTTACTGGGGATTGAACACAGGAGCATTCTCCCACCAAGCTACACCCCAGCCTTTCTTATTTTTTCTTTCATTCATTCATTCATTCATTCATTCTGGGACTGGAGATTGAACGTGGGGTTTTCCACCTCCGATCTATATCTATAGCCCTATTTCTATTTATTTGTTTTTGTTCTGTGGTACTGGGGATTGAACTCAGAAGCATTCTACCTCTGAGCTACACCACAGTCCTATTTTATTTTTTATTATGAAAGAGAGTCTCACTAAGTTACTGAGGCTGGCCGTGGATGTGCAATCCTGTCTCAGCCTTCCAAGTACTGGGATTACAAGCATGCCACCAGCCACCATGCCCAGCTTCCAGCCTTTTTAATTTCTTATTTTGAAAGAGGTCTCACTGTTAGCTGAGGGTCTCCCTAAGTTTCTGAGGCTAGTCTCAAACCTGTGATCCTCCTGTCTCAGCCTCCCAAGTACTGGGATTACAGGCATGCACCACCACTCCCAGCTGAGTTTACTCTCTGATGGGCCTGGGGGCTCTGTTTCCTCTCCACCATCTCATTTTGGGATTCCATGGTTTATAAGGAGCAGCCTGGGACTCAAATGCATAGAGCACTGGTCTTGGGAAGTCAGGAGACAGGAGAGGGACCCTGGGTCCCAATGCACCCAGTGCCATGTGTCTGCAGGTGCATACTGCCTCACACCGGCTTCCAGCACAGCCGCCTCCTCAAGAAAGGTTAATGAAAACCATATGAATTAATGCCTGCGTTTTTGTTGGGAAGGAGGCAGGGGCAAAGCTGTTTCCAGCTCCCGAGCAGGAGGATAACTTCCCTCACAGTAAGGTTGAGATGTGATTCAATTGTAGAATGCCCGTAGACTGAGAGCATTCCGAACAAAGAAAAGGACCCATTCAAACAAGCAAGCAAGGGCTTTATTAGTGGGAAATGATGAACTAGGATTTGAATTGTCAGGCAAAAAAGAGGCAGATGTTCTGAGAGTTTGGGTGACCGCATAAGCAACACTGGGTTTGGGGAATTGAGACTAGGAGGGATGGGCAGGAGGGAGCCGACTTTCATTTCTTCTTTCTCCTCCCATTTG
This sequence comes from Graphiurus murinus, assembly GCA_004027655.1. Classification (NCBI taxonomy): domain Eukaryota; kingdom Metazoa; phylum Chordata; class Mammalia; order Rodentia; family Gliridae; genus Graphiurus; species Graphiurus murinus. The sequence continues at coordinate 9,951 of PVLC010041104.1, read as the reverse complement.
TTTTTTTGTCATCCTTTTTAAAACCTAATATTGTATCATAAGAATTTCCCATGTTGCTAATATGTTTGTCTTTCTTCTTCCTTCTTTCCTTACTCTACTGGGGATTGAACCCAGGAGCATTCTACTTCCAAACTACACCCCCTAGCCCTTTTTATTTTGAAATAGGTTCTTGCTAAGTTGCTGAGGGTCTCACTAAGTTGCTGAGTCTGGTCTTGAACCTGCGAGCTTCCTGTCTCAGCCTCCCAAGTACTGGAATTATAGGCATATGCCACCATCCCCTGCTCACTTTAATTTTTAGAATAAACAAATAAAAAGGTATAGAATAAAAAGTCTTCCTCATCCTGTCCCCATTTTTCTACGTCACACACTTCCTTCTAGGAGAGCTTGGTATTAACTTTTTGTATATTCTTTTAGAATTTCCTTATGAACAAACCAGGAAAATGAATGCATACAAAAAGAGAGCTTACTAAATGCTGTGTGTGTGTGTGTGTGTGTGTGTGTGTGTGTGTGTGTCTGTGTGTCTGTGTGTTTTACTGGAGATTCAACCCAGGGGCATTCTACCTCTGAGCTATATTCCAGTCTTTTTTATTTTGAAAAAGAGTTTTGCTAAGTTACTACACACTGGCCTCAAACTTGTGATCCTCCTGTCCAAGTGCTGGGATTACAGGCATGAACCACTGTGCCTGGCCTAAACACAGTTTTTAATCTTGAGGGTTTTAAAAAAATTATTATTATTATTATTATTATTATTATTATTATTATTATTTTAATCTGTAAATCTTTCTGCATCAGTACAGAGAATTTCTTCATTCTTTTTATAGCTGCAAAATATTCCGTTCTATGAATGTGCCTCCATGTATCCACCAGTCATCTGTGGGTAGACTTTTAGATGGTTTTTCAATTATTTTCTAAAGCAAATAGTGAGGAGATGATTAACCTTCTACACAGTATTTTGCTTATGTACAAGTGTATGAACAGTGCTTTTTTTGGAGGGGGGGAGCACCAGGTGAACTGCATTCTTCCTTTAACAATAGACTCTCGACTCTGGCCTGAGCCGTCCTCACAGGCAGTGAAGTCAGACCAGAGAAGTTTCTACAACACTTCAAAAGAAAATCTTAGCCGGGCGTGGTGGCGCACACTTGTAATCCCAGCATTTGGGAGGCTGAGACCGGAGGACCCGGGTTTGTGGCCAGCCTCAGCTACCTAGTGAGGCACTCCACAACTTAGTGAGACCCTGTTTCAAAATAAAGAATAAAAAATAGGGCTGGGGGTATAGCTCGGAGGTAGAATGCCCCTGAGTTCAATTCCCAGTACCATACCGCAATAAATAAATAAATGAATGAAAATCTTAAAAGCTAGACAGCTCTGCCCACCACAAACTCACATCCCTACGGAGGGGACGACTACAAAATCATATTTGAAAACCAGAGTAAGATTGAAAACTGAGGTTAAACAGCTATTGAACTTACAGGCGTGACTGAAAACAGACCCCTGTCTCGGGCCCAGGTTGATGAAATACTTTGGGCTTGGTGTAAAAAGACGAGAGCGCAGCTGTGCCGAGGGCGCGCATTGTTAAACAGGGCACAGCGCTCAGGGCTAAGAGCCAGAGTCAGTAAAAGCCGAGCCTGCAGGGAAGGGCCAGGCGCTCACAGCTCACCAAAGCTTCTGGCCTCCTCTGTGCGGTGGTGCGGAAGCTGGGTGGACCGCAGCTGCCCCTGCTTTCCTGCCAGGTGGCGGTCAGGGAGCCGGCTCCACCCTCGGTCCTCACGCAGGTAGGCCTCGGGTTCCTGGTGGGACACTGGTCTCTTCCTCCTGCTGCTTCTGGGACAGCTCTTTTGTGTGCGCTTCTGCTTTCTGGGAGATCTGGCACACCTCCTGCACCTGCGATTTTACTGGCTGAATGTGATTCCTGATGGATACAGAGGCCTGATCTGCTCCTTGTGCCGCTGCACCCGGCCTCCCTGCCTCTCCTCTCTCGCTCTTTTTTGGTACTGGGGATTCAACCCAGAGGCATTCTACCTGTTCTACTGATGGGCCTCACTAAGTTGCAGAGGCTGGCCTGGAACCTTCGATCCTCCTGTCTCAGCCTCCTAAGTACTGGGCGTGAGCCACCACACCTGGCAATAATACATTTTCTAGAATGCTTCAATCTGTGTTTTCCTGGATTACAATCCTAATTAGCCCCAAATAAATGTAATTTTCTTTGTTTTCAAGTAGGTTGATTTTATTCTTGACCATCGTTAGAAAGGCTTTCATGGTTTGTTGCTTTACATGTGACTTTTTTTTTTTTAATTGTTGGACTGTATCTTGGGAGATGGGATGAGGTTTGGAATGTTTTAATTTTTTACAAATTAGTGCCATAGTGATATTTTTCTTTGCATTTATTTATTGGTAAGGTGAAACATTTATTGTGTGTGTGTGTGTGTGTGTGTGTGTGTGTGTTGAACCCAGGGGCATTCTATCACTGGGCTACACCTCCAGCTTTTGAAACAGAGTCTTCCTAAGTTATGTGCTGGTCTTGATCCTGTGATCCTCCTGTCTCAGCCTCACAAGCTGTGTGAGATTACCGGCCTGCATGTGCCACCACGCCCAGCTTGCATTTGTTTTCTGAGTGGAATTTAATTTGGGGAATGGTCTTTGACATAATTTAGTCTTTGAGACTCTTGTTTTTTTTTTTATTTTTGCCATAGTGGCTCCCAACCCCTCATAATTTTCTTACTAACTTGCAAAGGGCTAACATAATAATGCAGACAAGGCTCATATGTTTATTGCATATAATTTCTCCAATTATTTTTATCTTTTTATATTTATAATGTCCCACAAATTTTTAATTTTAATGTTTCAAATATTCACCTTTTTATCTCTCTGCTTCATTTTGGATAGCTCCCATTGAAGTTCCATTTGGTTATTTTAAAAAATTTTCCTCTTTCTCCAGGCATTATGGTGCATGCTTATAATTCCAGTACTTGGGAGGCTGAGACAGGAAGATTGCAGGTTTGTGGCCAGCCTCAGCTACTTAGTGAGGCCCATTACAACTTAGTGAGACCCTGTTTCAAAATAAAGAATAAAAAATAGGGCTGGGGGTGTAGCTCAAAGGTAGAATGTCCCTGGGTTCAATTCCCACTACTGGGGGGAAAAAATCCTCTTTCTCTTTCTGTTTGTTATCTGCATGACTGAGTTTACATCTTTGAGAAGATTTACATTTATAGTGCCTTGCCTAACAATTCTCCATCTCTGTCATATCCCGTCTGTCTCTACTGACCACATTTTCTTTTGAAAGGGGTTATGATTTCCTGCTTCGTGTTGTTGGCTGCTTGATTTTGTTGTATCCCTTTTAAGAGGTTTGGGTTTTATTCAGTCTGATAGTTAATTGACTTATAGATCCCCTTGATCTATTCAAGGCTTGTATTTAAGCCTTTCCAAGGATAAATCTGGAGGGAGCTCTCCACGTGCCGTGTGCATGTGTGTTCCTATCACTCTAAACCTCATTGTGGTGTATAATTACAATGCACCAATAAATGTATATTAAATTAAAAAGAAACAGATCTTGTTATCAATGCACCAATTAAAGCATATTAATTTATTTTCAGAAAGGGCAGGTGGCTTGTACCAAGGCGAGGTTAGTCCCACTACCCGCCCCTCCCAGGTGTCCCTGGATGCCCCAGGTACTTAGCAAGCTCTCCCCACTCTGGCTGGTAGGTGCATTGAGCGTTTCCGGCGCTCTGTGAACCCGGTGAGTTTCTGGCTTACAGATCTCCATGGAATTGTTCTCTCTCTGGCAATTGTTTGCTGAACCTCAGCTAACTCAGCCAAACTTTACTCCAGGAGACTTCTGTGCAGATGTCTAGAATGTTTCTTCTGTGTAACTTCTTCCTTTTTGGCATTCTGCCCCTGAACTTCTGCCTCAGTCTCCCCAACCCTGATCTCTGATTCTCGCTTCTGTGAACCTCGGTTTGAGAGATCCTCCTTATGCTGCAGGCCAGAAGTTGCCTGGAGGCAGAAAGCCAAGCGCTTGGAGGGCTTTTGCGAATGTGTGCCTGTGTGTGTGTGTGTGGTGTAAAAATAATGAGACATAAAAGGTGACCTAAAGTTATAATAAAAATAAAGCTTTCAATCAAATGAGAACATGCTGTCCTGGTAATGTAATGGTAATGTCATTTAATTTTTATTTGCAAGTTGAGTAAGAAGTTGATGGAGCATATCCAAGGAAGACACAACGATATTAAAAACTAAATTGTGCCAGGCATGGTGGCACATGCCTGTAACCCCAGTACTTGGGAGGCTGAGGCAGGAGGATTGCAGGTTCATGGCTAGCCTCAGCAACTTGTTTCCAGATAAAAATAAAATAAAATAGCCAGGTGTGGTGGCACACGCTTGTAATCCCAGTACTTGGGAGGCTGACACAGGAGGATCTGGGTTCGCAGCCAGCCTCACCTACTTAGTGAGGCCCTCTGAAACTTAGTGAGACCCTGTTTCAAAATAAAGAATAAAACATAGGACTGGGGGTGTAGCTGGGAAGTAGAATGCCCCTGGGTTCAATCCCCAGTACCACAAAAATAAATAAATTAATTAATTAATTAATTTAATTAAATAGGGCTGAGGGTGTAGCTCAGAGGTAGAACCCCTCTGGGTCCAATCCCCAGCACCAAAAAACCCCAAACCTAAATTGTATAAGTGTATGTAATTTCACAATTAAATATTAATTATAAAATTAATTTTATAATTAAAGTTATCATTAATATGAAATATTAAATATGATACTTAAATATTAAAGAAGTCACTGTATAAGCTGGGCATGGTGGCACATGCCTGTAATCCCAGTACTTGGGAGGCTGAGGCAGGAGGAGTGGAAGTTCAAGGTCAGCCTCAGCAGCTTAGTGAGACCGTATCTCAAAAAAATAATAATAATAAAAGAAATGAGAATGTAGCTCAGTGGTAGAGCATCACTGAGTTCAATCCCGAGTACTGGGGAAAAAAAGGATATATTATTTTAAAAAAACACTGAATAGGCATCAAAAATTCTGAGTTCTATTTACTGTTTCAGGTCTGCAGAGCCTGCAGTCATCTGAGCCTCAGTTTCTTTGTTCCATGGGGAGAATATCGGGCATGTGTGTCTCCCAGAAGAGGCGTGTGCGAGTGCCTTGAAAATCCCGCACTAGAGGCAGGTAAGAACCACTGAATGTCTGTTACTATTTGCCTAGTAAATATCAAGATGCAAAGGGGAGAGCTTTAGCCAAAGCCACACTGTTGTCATCTTGGAGGTCTTCCTGGAGCAGCTGTCATCAAAGATGGAAACGGTAACTAGGTGGGAAGGAACAAGCAGGACAACCACAATGGACAAACCTGCAGAGGCAGAAACAAGGGCCCCTTCTCCCTCCCCTCCCCTTCCTCCTCACTCCTTTCCCCTCTCTATCTTCTCCTGGGGATGGAACCCAGAGGCTTTCTACTTCCGAGCTATACCCCAGCCTTTATTTTTATTTATTTATTTATTTATTTATTTATTTATTTATTTATTTATTTATTTATTTATTTTGCGGTACTGGGGATTGAACCCAGGGGCATTCTACCTCCAAGCTATACCCCCAGTCCTACTTTTTATTCTTTATTTTGAAACAGGGTCTCACCAAGTTGAGGAGTGCCTCACTAGGTAGCTGAGGCTGACCTCGAACCCGGATCCTCCAGTCTCAGCCTCCCAAATGCTGGGATTACAAGCGTGCGCCACCATGCCCGGCTCTATTTTTATTTTTTGAAATAGGGTTTTGCTAGGTCGCTGAGAGTCTTGCTGAGTTGCTGAGGCTGTCCTCAAACCTTTGATCCTCCTGTCTCGGCCTCCCAAGTACTGGAATTACAAGTGTGTGCCACCATGCTCGGCCATAGTCTCTTTATGTTGACCCCTGAGACAGTTTGCCCTAACCCCAATGAAGAGAAGCCGGCCAACACTTTGAGGAAATTAGAGCTGGCTGGAGCAGGAAGATTAGGGGTGTGCTTCGGAAGAGGTGAGGATACTGGCGGAGAAGCAGCGAAGGGGGTGACTGCAGGGAGAGATAGGAGGATGTGGGGGAGCAAAGTGGTTCATCACCGCTGTTCTTTGGCTGTCATGTGGGAGGGTGGTAATTACAAAAATAAGGCTTACTAATTTTAAAAACTCATGCATAGTTGAAGGGATTGTGGTGCACACCTGTAATCCCAGTACTTGGGAGGCTGAGACAGGAGGATCGAAGATTCAAGGCCAGCCTCAGCAATGTAGTGAGACTCTCAGCAACCTAATGTGATAAAAAGAAATGGGGCTGGGGGTATAGCTCAGAGGTAGAAGGTAGAATGCCTGTAGGTACAATCCCTAGCACCACCACCACCACACACACACACATATTGGTGTATGTCCTTACATACTTTCCCCTATGCACTCAAAACATATATAATTCGAATTTGCCTTATACCAGACAAGAATTTTCTGCCCAAGCCGTGAACCTCTCTGCCGGTGGCGTCTTTGATTCTGTGCGCCCTCTCCTCCTTCCTCTCCTCCTCCTCATCCCTCAAGGGTGAGCCTCTTCTCCAGCTCAGCTCTTTCCTCTACTTCTCTGCTCTCGAAGGTCTCCTTTTCCATGCAGGTGACTTCCTGGCCTCCTCTGCTGTAGCTGATTCTCTCCCCAGCTCCAAGTCTGTGTTTCCTATGATGGGACCACTTCCTTTATGGCTCCTGCACCACCGCTCAGACAGGCTTGTCTAACTCACTCCTGTGTCTCAAAGGACCCCTTCTTCATGGTTTCCTTTTTTTTTTTCTTCTTGGTATTGGGGATTGAACCCAGGGGTGTTCTACCTCTGAGCTACACTCCCAGCCCTATGTTATTTGTTTTGTTTTGTTTTGTTTTGTTTTTACGGTACTGGGGATTGAACCCAGGGGCATTCTACCTCCGAGCCACACCCCCAGCCCTATTTTTTTTATTCTTTATTTTGAAACCGGGTCTCACTAAGTTGTGGAAGGCCTCACTAGGTAGCTGAGGCTGGCCGCGAACCCGGATCCTCCGGTCTCAGCCTCCCGAATGCTGAGATTACAAGCGTGCGCCACCACGCCCGGCTCCTATGTTATTTTTTAGTTTGAAACAGGGCCTCACAGCCAGGCGTGGTAGTGCACACTTGTAATCCCAGCATTTGGGAGGCGGAGACCAGAGGATCCGGGTTCGAAGCCAGCCTCAGCTACCTAGTGAGGTACTCCGCAACTTAGTGAGACCCTGTTTCAAAATAAAGAATTAAAAAAAAAAAAATAGGGCTGAGGGTGTATCTCAGAGGTAGAATGCCCCTGAGTTCAATCCCCATTACCACAAAAAAAAAAAAAAAAAAAGAAAAAAGAAAAAAAGAAACAGGGCTTCACTAAGTTGCTGAGGCTGGCCTTGAACCTGTGCTTCTCCTGTCTCAGCCTCCCAAGTACTGGGCTTACAGGCATGCGCCCGGCTCCTGCTTTCCAATTTCGATCAATGCCATCTGCCTGCCCCCAAGTTACATGCTCAAAACACTGGCTTTCTCCTAGGGTTTTCTCCTTCCTGAACACCTAGGTCTGACTGGTTCATCTCCTCTTCCTCCTCCATCCCATCTTTCTGTCCCTGTGGATTCTGATAAACATCCGGAGCCTGGCCTGCTCTAATCGGCCGCCTCTCCTTCATTGAACACTGTCCACATCTTCCTTCTTCTTCCTTAATTCAGAATTCCTCACTCTCTTGCTGGGGTGCCCCTTCCCCAAGTCCTCAACCTGGCATTCACGCCTCCTACACACCAGCGCCAAACTGACTTTCCTGCATTCCCTTCCACTCCAGCAAATATATATTTATACTAGAGATAGAACCTAGGGACATTCTACTCCTAAGCTAAGCTCTGCCCCAGCCCTTTTTAAAAGTCTTTTTGTTCTAAAACAGGGTCTTAACTAAGTTGCTGAGGGTCTCACTAAATTATGAGGCTGTTCTTGAACCTGCAAGTCTCCTGTCTCAGTCTTCCAAGTACTGGGATTACAGGAGTTTGCCACCACATCCAACCAGCCCCAATAATTCAATCATTGTTTTCTTAAAATACTGTGTAATGGCTGACTCTGGGACTTTTTTTAAGCCATTAACTCTATATGAATTTTTTGGTTCTTGTGGGTACTGGGGATTGAATCCAGGGGTGTTCTACCTCTGAGCGACATCCCTAGCCCTATTTTATTTTTTAGTTTGAAACAGGGTCTTTCTAAGTTACTGAGAACCTTGTTAAACTGCTGAGTCCTAGAATCATTCGCCTTACTAAAGAGTCTTGGGTCTTTTTATTGGAAACTAGTATTAAAAATCAAGGTCTAGACACTAGATTTGCTCATTGCTACTAGAGTGTCATTACTTCTAGTTTCTCTCAACTGACAGTGCAATGATGTGTGTGTGTGTGTGTGTGTGTGTGTGTGTGTGTGTGTGTGTATGCTAACATATATGTGTGTGTGTATACATACGTTTTTTATGTGGTGCTGGGGATTGAACACATAAGCATTCTACCTCCGAGCGACACTCCCAGTCCCTTTTATTTTATTTTATTTTATTTATTTTTTTTTTTTTTGCGGTACTAGGGATTGAACTCAGGGGCTTTCTACCTCCGAGCTACACCCCCAGCCCAATTTTTTATTCTTTATTTTGAAACCGAGTCTCACTAAGTTGCGGAGTGCCTCACTAGGTAGCTGAGGCTGGCCGCGAACCTGGTTCCTCTGGTCTCAGCCTCCCGAATGCTGGGATTACAAGCGTGCGCCACCACGCCCGGCTCTATTTTTTGTTTTGAAATGAGGTTTTTCTAGGTTGCTGAGTCTCACTATGTTGCTGAGGTTGGCCTTGAACCTGTGATCCTCTTGTCTCAGCTCTATGAACATTTTACATGTATCTATAAAGTTAACATGAGGTCATACTACTATTTCAAACTTGAATCCATGAACATCAATCCTTTTATTTATTTTATTTTTCTGTGGTACTGGGAATTGAACCCAGGGACTTTCTACCTCCAATCTACACTCCTGGACCTATTTATTTATCTATCTATCTATCTATCTATCTATCTATCTATCTATCTATCTATCTATTTATTTATACTGGGGATTGAACCCAGGGATGTTCTACCTCCGAGCCACACCTCAGTCCTATTTTTTATTTTTTATTTTGAGACAGTCTCACTAAATTGTGGAAGGACTGGCTGCCAATCTGCAGTCCTCCTGTCTCAGCCTCCCAAGTACTGGGATTACAAGCGTGCGCCACCATGCCCAGTTATTATTTGTATTCTTTAAAAAAATTTTTTTTTGAGTCGGGCATGGTGGAGTATGCCTCTAATCCCAGTACTTCGGAGGCTGAGACAAGAAGATCACAGATTCAAAGACGGCCTCAGCAAATAGTGAGCAAGTAGTGTCCCTTCATAGTGACAGTTGCTTTGTTAAGTATATTTTTTAATTGGTACGTTGTAATCATACATCTTTGTAAGGTACAAGCTGGTAGAGGCATACATGCACACATCTCTCATTTAACCCTTCCCCAATTCCTGCCCCACTCCCTCACCATGCCTCCTTCTCTAGTTTAGTTTAGTGATTGACTTTGATATGTTTGTGAAAAAATATGGAACACTTCATGAATTTGCGCAGGGACCATGGTAATCTTCTCTGTATCGTTCCAATTTTAGTATATGTGCTGCTGAAGCGAGCACTGTTAAGTATTTTAAATTTCATACCCAAATCTTTTGATACATATTTCATGGAAATGTATTTCTTTTTTTTTTTTTTTTTTTTTTTGTGGTACTGGGGATTGAACTCAGGGGCATTCTACCTCTGAGCTATACCCCCAGCCCTATTTTTTATTCTTTATTTTGAAACAGGGTCTCACTAAGTTGCGGAGTGCCTCACTAGGTAGCTGAGGCTGGCCGCGAACCCAGATCCTCCGGTCTCAGCCTCCCAAATGCTGGGATTAC
>PVLC010041103.1:0-13453 GCA_004027655.1 Graphiurus murinus | reverse complement strand
CAGTGGACCTATGGTAAACATATTAGATAATCCATGCTCTACAGGTGTTTTACATATAGCATTCTTTTATGTGTAAAACTGGGGAGAAAACAGCTGTTCCACAGTCCTTCCTATCCCAGCAGGCCTTTTCTTTTATAGAATAATGAATATATATTGCTCCCTGCACATTCTCTATTTCTGCTGTCACAAAGATTGTATCCAGGAGGCATGTGATTCCAGAAGATCCATCTGATGATGGGTGAATACTATAAATTCATTTGGCTGAATTTCTGTTGTGCCCAACTATCCTGTCCTCTTTGAAGTGCCACATAAGATGGCAATTTGTCTGCTGCTAGCCTTCTGAAGTCTATTTTGGGGTAGATAAAATGACCAGCATCATGTAAATCACTATAGCATTCAGCCTCCCCTCCTCCCCGCCTCCATGCATAGCTCCCTCCATCCTTCCAGGAACAAATCTGTGTTGTCAGGAAGGTGACAGATGAGATATAAAGGGAACAAAAAGGGTGGTACGGCTAACAGTACAATATGGAGCCCACTATCAAGCTTTCAGGTTTGGTGGTAGAACACAGTAAGGGAGGCTGTTGTGATGGGCAGATAACTGTAAAGATCATTGGATGTATGTCCATCAGGAATCCGTCACCTGGTGCCAAGAGCTGCAAGCCCATATGGTGGCCCTAGAATTCAGCTGCTCACCAGAAATTGTTCTGCTAATTTGATGGCCTCATCTATTGGGAACAGAAGAAAAGGAATGTAACATTGCAAAACTGAGAGCATTGCTGGAGACTTCAAAGGAGGACTGTGAACTGAGAGCATTTGCCACTTTCTGACTCTTTATGTCTGATTTATGACTTTATTTATTTATTTTTGGTACTAGAGATTGAACCCAGGGGCATTCTACTTCCAGGCTACACTCTCAGCCCTTTTCTCTTTTTATTTTGAAACAGGGTCTCATTAAGTTGCTGAGGGTCTTACTATGTTGTTGAAACTGGCCTTGAATCTATGATTCTCCTGTCTCTGCCTCCCAAATACTAGGATTACAGGAGTGTGCTATCATACCAGGTCTTATGACATAATTTAGATCCCAGAATTCTCAAAAATTAAATTATGAGTATGATAACTTCAGGTAAACATCTTTGTTCATGTCTCATCAGAATCAAGTGATTTTTTTGTTTGTCTAGGATCAGAAATAGTAATTTCTTCTCCTAAGATTTTTTGTGTTGAATGATGGCTAGAGATCACGGTTATGTAGATGGACCAAGGACTCTGTCTGCACTTGTAACTCTACAAATATGTATTGACTATGTAGTCCTTGAAAGGTAGGCTCAAAGGTGAACCAAACAATGGATCCTGTTGGGAAAGAGATTAAGGTTAACATATCAAATATTTACAAGAAATGTCAAAAATATAATGATCAAAATCCTGATGTCTGGAAAATTTTCCCCCAGAGTGTTATGTTCATGGGGACAATGTAAGTGTAACCTACCAGTATTGATTATACTCTGTCCAATTCTGTTATTTTTCTCCCTAGGCTTAAACAGTCATTTTTTTTTCTTTCTTTCTTTTTTTTTTTTGTGGTAATGGGGATGAAACCCAGGGGTCTTCTACTTCTGGGCTACACCCTCAGACCTATTTTATTTTTCATTTGGAAACAGTATCTCACTAAGCTGTAGAGGGCCTCACTAAATTGCTGAGACTGGTTTTGAGCCTGTAATCATCCTGTTTCAGCCTCCCAAGTACTGGGATTACAAGTGTGTGCCACCATTGATATTTCAGTCCTCAAAGTATTTTGCTTGACAAAGATATTTTCCAGGCTGCCACCACCACTGCCTCCTCCTCTACCACCACCTTTTTTTTTTTTTTTTTTTTTTTTTTTGCGGTACTGGGGATTGAACTCAGGGGCATTCTACCTCCGAGCTATACCCCCAGCCCTATTTTTTTTATTCTTTATTTTGAAATAGGTTCTCACTAAGTTGCGGAGGGCCTCACTAAGTAGCTGAGGCTGGCCTTGAACCTGGATCCTCCTGTCTCAGCCTCCCAAATGTTGGAATTACAAGCATGCGCCACCACGCCCTGCTCACCTTTTTGTCCTTCTTCAAAAGAAAACTCACAAATAATTCAAAAAGAAAATGAAGAGAAGACATCATAAAACACAATTTCCAAAAGTTTTCAATTCAGTTGTTTTGATAAAATCATTGCAACCATTGCCACTATATAATCCCAGAACATTTTCATCACCCCCAAAGGAAACTCTGTACCCATTAGCAGTAAGTCCCATTTCCCTGTCCATTCAGATTACTAACCATGTATCTACTCCCCGTTTTTTGTTTTTTGTTTTCTTTTTGTTTTGTTTTTTTTTTTTTTTGCAGTACTGGGGGGCATTCTACCTCCAAGCTACAGCCCCAGCCCTACTTTTTATTCTTTATTTTGAAACAGGGTCTCACTAAGTTGTGGAGGGCCTCACTAAGCAGCTGAGGCTGGCCTCAAACTCAGATCTTTCAGTCTCAGCTGCCCAAATGCTGGAATTACAGGCGTGTGCCACCATACCCGGCTTCCCCGTTTTTTTGTTTTGTTTTGTTTTGGGTACTAGAGTTGAACCTAGGGGCATTCTACCTCTGAGCTACACCCACACCCCTATTTTTTTACCCTTTATTTTGAAACAGGGTCTCAGTAAATTGTGGAGGGCCTCATTAAGTAGCCGAGGCTGGCCGCAAACTTGCAATCCTCCAGTGTCAACCTCCCAAGTTCTGGGATTACAAGCGTGTGCCACCACACCCAGCTTACTCCCTGTTTCTATACATTTGCCTATCCTGGATATTTCGTATAAAGGGTATTATTATGTGACCTTTGGGGTCTGGCTTCTTTCACTTAACATAATATTTTCAAAGTTCATGAATGGTTTAGCATGAAGCCATACCTCACTCCTTTTATGGCTGAATAATATTCCATTGTATAGATATATCGTATTTGTTTACCCACTTATTAGTTGATAGACATATGGGTTGTTTCCACTTTCAGCTATTGTGAATAATACTGCTATATATTCATGTCGCACAGGTTTTTTTCTTTTTTCTTTTGCGGTACTGGGGATTGAACTCAGGGGCGTTCTATCTCCAAGCTATACCCCCAGCCCTATTTTTTATTCTTTATTTTGAAACAGGGTCTCACTAAGTTGTGGAGTGCCTCACTGGGTAGATGAGGCTGGCTGCGAACCCGGATCCTCTGGTCTCAGCCTCCCAAATGCTGGGATTACAAGCATGCGCCACCATGCCCGGCTTCTTTTTTCTTTTCTTGTTTTGCTTTTTCTGTGCTGGGGATTGAACTCAGGGATGCTTTGCTACTGAGCTATATCCCCAGCCCCCCTTTTCATTCTTTGAGATAGGATAGTGAAATTCTATCTCAAAGAATAAAAATGAGGATGGCATTGAACTCGCTGTCTGGGCATCTTGGTGAGACCCTGTTTCAAAATAAAAATTTCAAAAGGCCAAGGATGTAGTTCAATCCTTAGAACTTCAAAAACAGCAAAAGCATTCACTGTGTGACAGTATGTTGTATTCACACCATGTAGCATAAGTATGAAGTAGGGAAGTAGGCTTTATTAATTGCATTTGTGTAAGTACATTCTATCATGTTCACACTATAACACAATTGCCCAACAATGCAGTTAAGCAACCCATTACTGTATTAACAATAAGCTGATTCCAAGTTTTCTGATTTCTAGGTTCATATCCAACTTACACTGGTTTTCCTCAAAAGGCAACTACTAAATCTCTTTTGCTTAATTTTGTAATCATTACAGATTAGTAAAATTTTCAGAAATACCAACTGTCCATAGGTTCTGATAGTTTACACAAGGCATTCTCAAAGAGCAAACCACTTGAGGTGACTCTGAATTCTCTAGTTGGTAATTTGTATTCTGAACATGAAGCAAACGCAGTTTTTAACCAGTAGCAAATGGTATATTTTGTATGTCTTATTTTAGCGTTGCTCTCTCCTTATTTTTGCAGCAATGATTGGACAACAGATATTTTCAGCTTTACACTCTTATTTCATGTCATTTATTGACTTAGTTTTGGACAATTGTAGTTGTTATATTTGAAAATGTTCTTTTATCACCCATAACGCTTCTTCGCCTGTTTGTAACAAGAACTGTGAAGTTATTTATTCAGAAGTAGTCAATGAAATCACTCATCCAAACAGACAAAATATCTCAAATTAGGAAAGCTTGGCTTCATCTGTTTCATTTAAAAAAATTAATGCAATTTCCAGCCAGGCATGGTGTCACATGCCTTATAATCCTAATACTCAAGAGACTGAGACAGGAGGTCAGAGGTTTGAGGCCAGCCTCAGCAACTTAGCAAGACATGGTTTCAAAGATAAAAAATAACAAAAGGCTCGGGTTGTGGCTCATAGGCAAGATGCCCCTGATTTTAAGCCCCATTACAAAAAAAGAAATAAATGTAATTTCCAACTTAGCATTCTTGATCAAGGAAATATTAACAACCTTTGAGAATGCTATAGAAAGAAAGGAAGCTAAAGCTGGTCATGGTGGTGTACTCTTGTAATCCTATCACTTGGGAGGCTGAGACAGGAGAATCACAGGTTGGAGGCCAGCCTCAACAACTTATCAAGGCCCTCAGCTACCTATTGAAACCCTATTTCAACATAAAAAATAAAAAAGGGCCAGGGGTATAGAATGCCACTGAGTTCAATCATCCCCCCCCCCCAAAAAAAGGAGCTATAGCTTTGCACGTATATTGCTCAAAGACATTCAGAGCTAAGGCTGTTCTCTGACCTGGGGGCCAAGAAACTGGCATTCTAACAAGCAAATGCTGTAAGCAAGAATGTGAATTATTAATGCACCATGGTATTGTTACCCACCGACCACAAAACCTATTTAAAAAATTCTTTTACATACAGAGTAGATTCTACTGCGGCACTGTGTACTCTCAAAGCTGCAGACACACTTTAGAAAACACTGATGAAGCCATTACTGCTCTGTCCATTTGTTCATAGTATATATCATTATTCAAGAAATTTAAGAACCATAATGATGGAAAATCACACAGGAAGAAAAGAAAAGGAACATGGACTCTGTCAGAAACAAGGGCTACATTTTTATTCAAGAGGTCCCTAATGATGGAAAATCACAGCGAAAGGCAGAGACGACACCAGGATTCCATAAAGGACCTGACACACACCAGCAGTACAAGTGGGAGAGCGGTCAGAGCAGACGCATAAAAATAAAGAAAAACAAAATTAACGAGAGACAAGCTGTACTGAGGCTGACGCACAAAACAGCAACAAATCACAGCGAATTCTGAAGATTAATTTCAAAGAATCTTCTGAAATAAGCAAGGAGACAGACAGCATCAATATTAATGAAGCTGAAATGGAACTCTAAAAGAGCCACGGCATAAAATGGCACGTGAAATGTTTTGTTTTTAAATGGGTTGTAGATTGGATCACAGGACCATCAGAGAAATGAAGGGACATTCACAAGAACATCATAACAGGGCCAGCTGTGTGATAAGCAATTACAACATCAGTGCTAAAATCTCCACTGTAAAGGAAAAACATCAGTGTTGAAATAAAAGAAAATGTCAACAGTCTGCAGATGAGGTAGAAGAAAGTGAAGAATAGATTTTATTGAGACTCAATAGCCCGCACCGTGTCAATATCGAATGCTTTTGATAAACAGAAAATAGACATTCGAAGAAAAACCGGAATTTGATTCCTTCTTATATTGCACTCATTTTCCTTTAGATTGTCAGTGAAGGCAGCCCTGGAATCAGCCCAGTGTTGTCTCTGCTTAAACCACTTGCTGGCTTCGGAAGCTTTGTAACTTTGACAGGCTCCTAGAATTCAGTAGATACATCTCTCGTGCTTCCTTATAACTCAGATTTTAAAGCAAATAGTTTAAATGTGTTGATAGCATGCGTTACATAAGAGGAATGTTATAGTCTAAATTTCTATGACATAGCGCTGACCTTCAGTTGGATAAGTCGAGAGTTTGTGCAGCCATGTATTGTGGCTATGATTCCACTTGGCATTTCCATTGCTCTGTGTGCCACAGAGGGAAAAATAACACTCGCTTCAAGCTTTTCTCTCTTGCTATAGCTCTACAACATTTATGATTGCAGGGTACTGAGCTATTTTAACCATGGGCTGAGCTGAAGCCTGTTTGAGGGCAAGGAAGAGTAGAATGAGGATCACTTCCAATCCGTGATTAGCAAAACAAGTCCCTGGACAGCCAACTTCTTTGCCAGTTACACCCCCCCCCGCCCCCCTGCCTCCAAAGATTGGTGGAAGTTAGGGATATTTCTGGAGAACTTAAACTGAGAAGCCCCTTTACAAAGCTTTGCTCTCTGCATTACCGTAAGGAAATATTAGCACTATGGTGGTTTAAAAATATGTTTACTGATTCTTTGGAATTCTTCCTTTCAAGAGGTGGCACTGGCCAGGCATGGTGGTATGCACCTGTACTACCAGTACTTAAGAGTCTGACATAGAAGGATCACAGGTTCAAGGCCAGCCTTAGCAATTTAGTGAGACTCTCAGCAACCTAGCAAGACCCTGTTTCAAAATAAAAATAAAAAAGGGCTAGAAGTGTAGATCAGAGGTAGAATGCCCCTGGGTTCAATCCCAGTACCATGCACAATAAATTAAATAAATAAATATAAACAGAAAAAGAAAGTTGACAACCCTCTCCTTGATAGCTGGCTGGATTCAATGATAAATATGATGAAAACGATGGGCGAGGCTTTGGAGACTGGTCCTAAAAGGCACCGAGGCTTCTTCCATGCTCACTCTTGAATTGCTCACTCTGGGAAAGCAGCTTGTATTTCACAAGGAGTCCTGTATTTCCCAAGCAGTCCTGTGGAAAGGCCCATCTGCGAGGAGCTGCAGCCTCCTAGGAGCAGCCAACAGGAGCAGCTAAGGCTTTGTCAAAAGCTGTATGAATGGGCCATACTCTGTCCCCAGTCAATCTTCAAATGACTGCAGCTCTGGCCAACAACTTAGCAAAGGTATGGGGTGGGGTAATGGCAAGGAGAAGAAAACAGAATACTTTTGTATCCCCCCCCGCCAAAATATATATATTTGGATATAAATGAGAGAATATATATGTATGTGTGTATATATGTATATATGTGTATATGTATATATATATATATTTCAGGTATATATGGTCATATCCAAAATATATTATATATATATATATGTGTGTGTGTGTGTGTGTATGTGTGTGTGTGTGTGTGTGTCTGTGTACGCATGTCTGTGTATGCATGTATGTATAATAGGGATTAAACCTAGACACATTCTACCTCTGAAACTACATCCCCAGCCCTTTTTAGCTATTTTGAGACAGGGTCTGGTTAGGTTGCTGAGGGTCTCACTAAATTGCTGAGTCTGGACTCGAACCTGCAATCTTTTTGTCTCAGCCTCCCAAGTACTGGGACTGCGGGTGTGTGCCACCGCACCTGATTTCAAAAGATGTATTTTTCATTAATAGGAAATGGTCTATAAAATGATTCTTTCTCTACTGGGCTTCCCTACTAAACTTCTCTGTTCTCCTCTTACCACTCTACCTCTCATTCTCAGAGAAAGTATACACCATTAGAACAGAACTCTCAATATCTTGTAACACACCTATATTCTACACTGAACCTTTAGTGTTAGAAACCTCCAGCTTTAGTGGGAGGGTCAGCCTTACCTTCCTATATAAGACCAGCCCCTCCATCTGTGCTCTAGATTCATGCTCTTCTGTTTTCTCAGAGAATTTAAACTATGATTGCCTTTCTTGTTCTCCTCCTCCTCCTCCTCCTCCTCCTCCTCCTCCTCCTCCTTCTCCTTCTCCTCTCCTCCTTCTCCTTTTGGTACTAGAGATTGAACCCAGGGTCATTCTACCTGTGAGCTACACCCCTGGGATTTTTTTTGTTTTGTTTTGTTTTAATTTTGAAATAGTCTTGCTAAATTGCTGAGCAACTTACTGATTTGCTGAGGCTGGTCTTGAACCTGTAATCTTCCTGTCTTGTTTTCCCAAGTGCTGGGATTACACGTGTCCACCACTGCCCCAGCTGATATTGCAGATTCTATAGGATGGAAGATGGATGGGGCAAAGTAAGAAACAGATGAAGAAATAGAGCTGGTGTAAACTGAACCAGATGGGCTCTAGATTGTGATTTTTTTTTCCTGGAAACCGAAGAGGACAATGATGTAAGCAATAAGCAAGGAAGTCACAAGAACTGGGTCCATCTTCCTTCATTGCTGCAGAGTATTTTGCAGCAGTGAAGCTGAGGTCATATGATCTCCCATGCATTATTATCTGTGGCAACTCTTTCTTCATAATTCTCTGGGTTGTTCTTTGTTTTTACAGACTATACTTTTTAAAGGTGTTATCTTCTACCTACAAAATAGAATTTCAGCCCTTAAACACCACAGTTGAAGTGTGTACCAAATTTTCATTTCCTTTAAAACATAAGAACTGAGTCACAAGAAAGGTGGACAGCCATACAAACCACCCAGAAAAGTGCTTGAAACAAAGCTTTAGTGAGATGACTCCAACCTCAGACCAGATGGCAAGCGCCCAGTTCTCTCAATGCCTTCATCATGATAGAGGTGATCTTCCTGCAGTCTCTTTTGTTGTATGTCTCCCTAAGATGCTCTTTCCGGCTCTAATGAGTGAGGTTACAGATGCATATCACCGCTCCTTTCTCTTTACTCCCCTGACCTCAGATAGCATGCAGCCAGATTCTGTCTTCATCGTTACTGCAGAAAGTGCTATCTTTAAAGGAAGATGCCTTTTGCAATCTTGTAAGAACTCCAGCTGGCCTGGCAAAGGTTGTAACTCTTTATTTTGGAGTGTCTTTTTTATTTTTTCCTTTTTTTTTTTTACGATGCTGGGGATGGAACTCAGCCTTGAGCATGCCTACCCAAGTGCTCTACCACTGAGCTATACTTCCATTGTTGGGGTGTCTTTGACTTCAGGGTTATCTTTAAAAAGACCAGTACTCAGCCAGGCATGGTGGCAAGGCCTGTAATTCCAGTACTTGGGAGGCTGAGACAGGAGAATCACAGGTTTGAGGACAACCTCAGGAACTTAGATTCTGAGTAACCTAGTGAGACCCTGTTTTAAAACAAAACAAAACAAACAAACAAGCTAGGGGGTATAACTCAGAAGTAGAATGCCTCTGGGTTTAATCTCCATTACCATCACACACAAAAAAATGTATAACCCAAATATTTTCAGACCACATCAAGCTGTTGATCTATAAGAAGAAACTGACAAAATTTTATATGGTTGTAAACTCTTGTTACTTTCTAAGATTGCTGGCATCTATTAGGAAAAGAAATATATATGCTCCTAGATATCTGGTGCCCAAAAAAGCAGTGTGATCACAACAGTCATATAGATCTACCTTTTTGGCTTCTGGGTTACAGAAGCAACTGAGGCAAGTAAAACACTGAGGAAGGAAGGAGGACAGTGATAATGTAATGGTGCCTATAGGAAGTGCAGGGTCCCCTGGAGGAATGGAGCTCAAGGTAGGAGGGGCTGCGTGTTAATAGGAAAGGGGGTTAGGGAGGAGATGGAATTAAAAAATGTTTGAAGGAAGGAGTCAGTGGCCTATGTATAATAGGTATTTAAAAGGAAATTCTGGAAGAGGGCATGGGGAATTCGCTAGTTTTCAAGGGCCACAATATCAATGTACCAGACACCCAGTGGCTTAAACAACAGCAATGTATCTCCTTACAGTTCTGGGAGTAAGGAGGACAAGATCAAGGTGTGGGCAGGGTTGGTTTCTTTCTTTTTTTTTTTTTTTGTGTGGTACTGGAGATTGAACCCAGGGGCATTCTATCTCCAAGCTACATCCCCCCAGTCCTATTTTTTATTCTTTATTTTGAAACAGGGTCTCACTAAGTTGTGGACAGCCTCACTAAGTAGCTGAGGCTGGCCTTGAACCTAGATCCTCTGATCTCAGCCTCCCAAGTACTGGGATTACAAGCGTGCACCACCACGCCCAGCTGGGGTTGGTTTCTTTTGAGGCCTTTACTCTTGGCTTGTAGATGGCCATCTTTTCCCTGCATGTTCACGTGGTCTTCTGTCCTGATTTCCTGTTACAAGAACACCAGTTTTATTGGATTAGGACCTACCTATATGCTATTGTTTGGATGTGATTTGTTCACCAAAGATTCAAGTGCTAGCCGGGCATGGTGGTGCATAACTATAATCCCAGTATGTGAGAGGCTGAGACAGGAAGATCACAGGTTTAAGACCAGCCTCAGCAACTTAGTGAAACTCTCAGCAACCCAGTGAGACAAAAAATAAAAAGAGTTTTAGCTCAGAGATAGAATGTCCCTAGGTTCAATCCCTAATAAACACCACACACACACACACACACACACACACACACACACACACACAGATTCATATGCTAGAAGCTTGCCCCCCAGTGTGGTAGTGTTGAAGGGTGGAACCTTTAATGGGTGTGGCCTAGTAGAAGGTAATTAGGTCACTGGGGGCTCTCCCCTCATGAATGGATTCATGCTGGGTTCTCAGAGTGCTTTGGGTCTCTCAGGAGTAAGTTCTCACAAGAGCAGATTGTTGTTATAAAGGTGAGGCCACCTCAGGAGTTTGTCCCACTCTGCACCCAGCCAGGTCGCCTTCTGATTGCCATGTACGCCATAGTCAGGGGACCCTCCCCAGGATGCTGTCACTACGCTGTTTGGACCCTCCAATCACCAGAATTGTGAGCCAAATAAACCTCTTTTACTTCATGAAGTACCCAGCATCAGATGTTCTGTTACAGCAACACAAAACAAAGATACCACATTACCTCATTTCACCTTAACTACCACTTTAAAGCCCCTATCCCCAAATACAGTCACATTCTGAGAGTGGGGGTTAGGACTTCAAGATACAAATTTTGGCGGGAAAAAATTAAGCCCATAATAAAGAGCACTCTAGGCAGGACCTGAAGACACAAAGGTACGTGTTGATAACCAAACGTTCACTGTAGCAAAAGTACAAGGTACTCCTTGGGGAGTAAAGAGAAATGGGCCTGGGGCTGGGACTCACAGGATTAAGAGTCTCATCTAATAAGCTAAGGAGTTTGGGTTTTATCCCAGAGACTATGAGGAGCCATGGAAAAATTTAACTTATGGAAATGGCACAATCAAATTCGTATGCTTGAGTGCTCTGTCTGCACTGCAGGGATTGAATGGTAGAGAGGGAAAGCATTGAAGACAGGGAGGCAAATTAGGAAGTTAAAGGTGAATCCAGAGACTGAGTAAGCTAGCAGGAGAGTACTGTCAGGATGTCTATGTAGGGAGAAGTGTGGAAGAACCTGAAACTATGCAGGAGAAAGTAGACAGAATAAGTTCCTGAGGAAGTCAAAGAGAACAAAAAGTACAGAGAAGGACATCAGTGAAAAAGGAGGAAGCCAATGTGGTGGCAAATGCCTGTAATCCCAGAACTTGGAAAGCTGAGACAAGAGGATTGCAGGTTCAAGACCAGCCTCAGCAAATTGATGAAACTCTCAGCAACCTAGTAGTGAGACCCTGTTTCAAAATAAAAAATAGAAAGGGCTATAGGTATATCTTGGAGGTAGAATTCCCCTGGGTTCAATCCCTAGTACAAAAAAAAAAGGAAAAATGTAAGGATGAGAAAAGATGTAAGTAAATTTGTAGATGGAAAGAATGAAGGAATTTCAACCTGCTGGCATTATGGCATCCATTTTTTTTTTTTTCCTGTTAAGAGAATTGTGGATAAAGCCTTGGACTTGAGGAGAATAGTAAAGGTTTGGAGTAGTTACTGTGAATAGAAAGAGAATAAAACAAGCCAGGTGTGATGGAACATACCTGTAATCTCAGTATTTGGGAGGCTGAGACAAGAGGATCTCAGGTTTGAGGCCAGCAATGAGGTAACTTAGGGAGACTCTGTTTCAAAATAAAAAATAAAAGTAGAGCTGGGGGTTTAGCTCAGAGATAGAATACCCCTGTGTTTGATTCCCAGTAACAGACAGGCAGACAGACAGACAGACAGACAGACAGACACACACACACACACACACACACACACACACACGAGAGAGAGAGAGAGAGAGAGAGAGAGAGAGAGAGAGAAATATGAAACAATTTCTGAGCCACCTTGAAACCCCAGCAAAGATAAGGTTCTCTTAAGTGTGTAAAGAAGCCAGAGGAGGGTTTTGTATGGATAGCTGACAGAATTGAGGAGGCCAAAGTCCCAGGCTGAGGAAACTGAGGATGAGAGTATGACTGACCTTTTGTGACCAGGGTGAGAAGAAAGAAGGGGCGAGGGGCTAGACGTCTGAAAACCTAAGACACTAGGGGTAGAGAAAAGGCTTCTGCTCCTCATCTCTGCTTCCTGAGTGCACATGTTGCCTCTCACATTTAGAAGTGGAGCTTGTATTTCCCCTCTTTTTAGAGCTGAGATCAAACCCAGGGCCTTGCGAACACTAGGCAAGCACTCTACCACTGAGCTCCATCCCCAGCCCCAGCCTCTCTTTGACAGGAGCTGGTCTGGAGGCTTGCTTTGCCCAAGAGCACACAGCAGGTGCGGTCTTCTGGAACTTGCAGGTTCAAGTTTAATGACAGGGAACACATATGGAATGAAGGAGTATGGGGAGTGGTTGTGAAAAAAGTGAGGTTTCCGATGAAAGATTTTGAAGGAGGGCCAGTTTCAGGTAGTGACAAGATCTTGAAATCAGTATTAAATGTGAGGAGATATGTACTGAGATCACATAGGACAGATTTATTTATATTATGCCTAAAGGAAACATTTCCTACAAGTTCTGTCAACATGGCTCTATTGTTTGGTCTTTTGGGGCTTAGGAAAATATTGAAAGTCTCTGTTCTCAAAGGAAGATGAAAGTGAGAAGATAGGGCTCTGAAAAGCAAGTACATCTGGGGACCATTAATTACATGTAAAAACAAAAACACCCTCAGAACAAGAAACAGGACAGGGGAGGCAAGTGCTCTTGCTACGGTAAATAACTAGCTGGAAAAGAATTCTTTACCTAAATCTTCATAATAAGGCCATTTTATTTGGCTTATACTTCCTATAAATCTTGAAACAAGAGAACCTTTATTTAAGTTTTGTTATATAAATTCCCCCTCCCCCTGAAAAACAGCTTGAATTCTCTTTTATGTTCTTGCCATCCTTCTGGGGTTATGAGTTTGATTAGTAAAGTGGACCTGTAATTTCTAACTTCACACTCTCCACTTTATCTAAGTACTCATTATTGCCCTAATTTCTCCTTCCAGAAGTCAGTTTTCTTTTAGACAGCTTTCTTTTCCAAAATATTGTCTACAATCTTAAAGCAAAATTTGATAGAAGAAGAAGAAAAAAAATCCAAAATCCTAAACTAAAACCCAAGACCGAACATTCATCTCATTTAGGATATTCTATAGGAATCTTTAGTTTAAATTGAATAAA
>PVLC010041102.1:0-13514 GCA_004027655.1 Graphiurus murinus | reverse complement strand
TATATTGGTTGCTGGACAGACTGTGACGTGTTTAACACTCTTATAGATACCTAATAAAATATGAATTAATATAATCATTCTGTAAAGCAATTTGGAAAAAGTATATTAAGAGCCTTAAACATGTTCCTACTATTGGCCTCATAATTCCACTTCTGGGAATCCATCCTAAGATTATAAACTAACCTGTCAAAAATCCTTATGCACAAATACGTCCACCATATGACTTATAGTAGCAAGAAGCTAAAACTACTTAGATGATCAACCAGAGAGAGGTTAAATAAATTATGGCACCTCCATATGATATATTACATGTTAATTAAAATGATGCTTACAGAGAGTTTATACAGAATTTGGGGACGTACTAAATGAGTGAATAGGATATAAAGTTGCTTAAAATTTCATCACAGTTGTTTTTTTTTTTTTTGTTTTGTTTTGTTTTGTTTTGTTTTGTTTTGTTTTTGTGGTACTGGGGATTGAACTCAGGGGCATTCTACCTCCGAGCTATACCCCCAGCCCTATTTTTTATTCTTTATTTTGAAACCGAGTTTCACTAAGTTGCGGAGTGTCTCACTAGGTAGCTGAGGCTGGCTGTGAACCCGGATCCTCCGGTCTCAGCCTCCCAAATGCTGGGATTACAAGCGTGCGCCACCACACCCGGCTCACAGTTGTATTTTTAAAAAAGTAACATTACTGGGTGTGGTGGCATACACCTGTAATCTCATTACTTGGGAAGCTGAGACAGAAGGATCACAGGTTCAAGGTCAGCATGCATTAATTTAGGAAGACCTTATTTCAAAATAAAAAAGGGCTAAGGGTGTAGCTCAGAGGTAGAACACCTTTGGGTTCAATCTCCAGTAGCACAAAAAACAATCTTCACTGGTGACATTATTAGGAGACCAGGGTCCACCTTCACGACCTAATCACTCCCAGAGGCCGCCATTTCCTAATCCCATCACATCGCCGAGAAGACGCAGCGAGAAGATGGCTGTCTATAAACCAGGAAGCTGGCCTTCAGAAGACAATGAATCTGCCGGTCCCTTGACCTGGGACTGCCTAGGCTCCAGAACAGTCAGATATAAAATCCTGGTTTAGAAGCCACCTAGTATATGGAATGCTATTCTAGCTGCCATAACAGACTAGACAGGTGCCAGGTAGATCTGAGATCATAAGAGAAGAGAAGGCAGCCGGGCGTGGTGGCGCACGCTTGTAATCCCAGCATTTGGGAGGCTGAGACCAGAGGATCTGGGTTCGCGGCCAGCCTCAGCTACCTAGTGAGGCACTCCGCAACTTAGTGAGACTCGGTTTCAAAATAAAGAATAAAAAATAGGGCTGGGGGTATAGCTCGGAGGTATAATGCCTCTGAGTTCAATCCCCAGTACCGCAAAAAAAAAAAAAAAAGAGAGAAGAGAAGGGAGGTGGGAGTAAACCGCCTCACTTCCACAAAGTCAGAAAAGCAAAGGAGAGGGAGGGGAGGTATTCATACTCCACCACCAAACTTGTGACAGGTCACAAGTGAGCTGTGTCCACAGCTCAACCACAGGCCACTTGGCCCTGCACAATCGCCTGCTGAGGACCTGGCAGCTGGGAGTTGAAGGGCTGCCCTCTCCTCACCCTCCTGGAGGAGGTCGGGCTAAGCTCCTCAGCAGGACCTGTGTGGGTATTCACAGAGAGGGTACAGGGTGGGGAGGAAGCCCGGGGCAGGGTGGAGTCCACTTATTTGTTCAAGGGACTTTTTGGTCACTGGGATCCCTGCCTTCTGAATGGTTTCCTCTGGCTCAGACCTTCCACACAATTCTGGAATCTCCAGCACACTCCACCCTAGTGTCTTTCTCTTTTAGCAGCAACAATGTTTATTTGGGCTTCTCTTTCCTCATGCTAAAAAAAAAAAAAAAGACAAGAAAATAATATCCTTCACCCACGTAGGCCTCTGAGATAGCCGGTCTGCTTAAAGGTGGGAGATTAGGCACCCACACTGGAAACCCCTTGAAAATGGTTACAGACTGGGCCCCTTCTGTAAATCTCAGCCTCAGGCTTTGGGATCAGATAGAATAGGTCTCAAAGCCTAGCTTCATCCTGATTTTGTAACTTGATTTTGGGCACGATACCTGTTTTCCCTGAGCCCCTTTTGCTTAATTTGTAGATTAGGGTAGGGGAATAATCTTCCATAAAATAGGGCTAGGGGTGTAGCTCAGAGGTAAAATGCCCCTGGGTTCAATCCCCAGTCACACACACACACACACACACACACACACATACACACACACACACACATACACACACAATTTACTTCTGGCATTTTCAGCAACACTCAGTGGAGTTGTCAAGACTGGCCAGGAACCTGCGATCCTCCTGTCTCAGCCTCCCAAGTACTGGGATTACAAGTTTATACTACCACACCTAGCTGCAATAAAGTAGTAGGGCCAGCAGTGGCAATTTAGCAAGATCAAAATAAAAAATAGGGCGTAGTGATGCACACCTTTAATCCCAGTACCTGAGAGGCTGAGACAGTAGGATCTCAGGTTCTTGGCCAGCCTCATTAACTTAGTGAGACCCTGTTTCAAAATAAAAAATAAAAATAGCTGGGGGTATAGCGCAAAGGTAAAATGCCCCTGGGTTCAAGCCCCAGTACCAAAAGGATTATATTTTGGGAGCACCCTGATATGTGAGGGGCAATAACCTGGAAGCAAGCGCTAATCTAGAAAAGATGGTTCGTCCTGAGTATTTTCCAAACAAAACAAGATTCTGAAGATTTTTCTAGAATCGGATCCATTCAGCCTCCAAGAAGCAACTGGAATGCAAGCCTCCCTCCCTCCCCGTCTTGCCCCAGTACAGCCCTTCCGGACCACGGGGGCCTGAGGCACTCCCTCTCTCCCCTCCGCCCACAGAGCGGTCACTGTGGAAGCATGCATTTGATAATTCATCACAAAGGGACCTGCGACATCTCTTGTACTGCCATTGAAACCGTTGCTTGCACAGTTCCCTGTTACTGAACTTCCCACGTATCGGGGCCTCATCTCTTCAACTGGATGACAAGCCCCTGGAGGACGGTTTCTTGTGTTCTGCAGGTGATTGACACTGGTTGCACATGTGGTCTTTGTCTAGGTCTAGCCACAGGACATGCAGCTGTAGCTCCAAACGCCTCAGAACAGCTCTCAGATGAGCGCTTCCAAGGGAGAAGGGGAAATGAGAAAACGCGAGGGAGGTCGGAGGGGGCTTGGGACGCCCCTCGGTGGGCGGCTCCCCTGCTTCTGAGCACTTCAGCGGGTGGGGTGGGGCAGAGCCAGTGCTTCCAAACCAAGGACTAGATTTGTGCTCAGGGCAATGGCAAGACCCTGGTTGCTTCCTGCCACCCACAGCTACCTTTGGGAGTCCCAGGCAGTAGCCACCCCGGGAAGGCAGACTTCATCAGGAAGTGAGGGGGCCTTGCGGTCAAGCCAAATTGGGATTCATTTACAGAGAGGGGGCCTCCAGTTCTTCCTCCTCCCTCACATCTTTGCTCCCCCAGTCTGCTCTTACAGACCTGAGAGACTGCAGACCGCTGAGCTCCAGCAGGAGCAGCTGTGTCCCTGCTTTCCCTCTGTGGCCTGGGGCGCCTCTGGTCATGTTGAGAGCAGTCACGTGCTGCTGACAGCTGGGGTGGCGCCAAGACTCACGCGCCCACCACATGGCTTCTCTTTGATTCTGATGCTCCCCAGGGAAGGCAGCTCCTCCCCTGATGGCAGAGCAGCAAATGGCCAGCGGTGTCCTGGAAGAAGGGGCAGAGGAGGGGGAGCGGGGGTAACAACACCTGCTCTGTCTTCACTCTGCTCCTGTGACCTGTGCTTCAAAGCCGCAGGACAGTGCTCCTTTGTTGCACAGAAGAGACACAAGAATCTGGCTTTCTAACTACAAATTCCTGTTCCAGTGGTTCTAGTAGTTGGGGTTGGAAAAACCAGCTCAGACAGGAATTTAGGAAAGAAAGTCCATGTTTGTCGAGTGCCTGCCCAGCAGCAAATCTATGCACCATCCCAGGCCTGAGCTGGACATCTCTTAACTAGACTCCAAGACAGAGCAAGGGCCTTAACCTGCTGCCCCGCCCCCAAGCCAAGAGCCACACCTCCCACCACTATCCCACCCCTACTTCCTACCCCAGGACCCTTTCACCAGAGCAGAGAATGTTTTAGGACCCTCTAT
This sequence comes from Graphiurus murinus, assembly GCA_004027655.1. Classification (NCBI taxonomy): domain Eukaryota; kingdom Metazoa; phylum Chordata; class Mammalia; order Rodentia; family Gliridae; genus Graphiurus; species Graphiurus murinus. The sequence goes on along the minus strand of PVLC010041102.1, from coordinate 9,341 downwards.
AGAGAGGCTCTCCCTGATCCTGTGAGGTAGCTTTGCTAACAGCAGCAGCACAATAGACGCTAGTGGAGCAGAGCTTCGGAGGCAGAGAGCCCCGCACAGAGGAAGCCCGGCGCTTGGGGCGGGCTCGCAGGCACCCGAGGGACTCGGCTCCCAAGTCTGGAGCTGGGGTCGCTCTCGTGACAAGAGAGCGCCCTCTGCTGCCCAAGCCCAGCTGGTGCTGCATCGTGCATAGCAGGGCCAGCGGGTCATCTGGGAGCTGAGGTTGTCATCTGGCAGGATGTGCTTCACTGCTCCGCCTGGCAGGAGGAGGACTCAGCCTCTCCCTTCCAGCACTGCCTGCAGTGACCAGGGCCTGGGCCTGCTCCTCTTGGGGAGCAGTTCTCTAGGGCACCCCAAGTAAGAGGATGGGGCCTGATTTACAGTCTGGCTCCACCAGCACTGCCTGCCAGACCCCAGGTTTAACCTCTGAAACTTCTGTTTCTTCACCATTACACTGAGATAATCAATGGTACCCACATCACAGTGAAAGCACACACTAAGCCCTCAGTAATAGTAACTTGTTATTATTGATTGAGCCCACACCTCTACCACTAAGTGATAAGAGAATAACTAACAAGGTCTCATGTGCAAAAGTCAGGGGATTTGGTGTTTCAAAACCCTTTCATCATTAAATGGATCTGGTCTAGTTCCATGGGCATATTTAAGGAAAACAACTTTGCCTAAAGGGGAAATAAATGCCGGAGACATTCATAGAAACATCAACCACAAATAATTACTAAACACATTGATCAATGCTCCAAGCTGTACAATAAAGAAGAGGGGAAAAGTTGTGTTTAGGGAAACTGTCCTACACTATCAATTTTCTCTTCTTTGCTAGATGACATCTATTAACTACAAACATGTTGGAGTATGCCCTGCATGAAAAAGCAACAAAACAAAAAAACTCTCTTGACTCCGTTTCCCCCTCTGGCTAGCCCCCCATTCCAAATGTCTTTCCTTCCCTATGTGGCTGGGTTTCTTGACACATACCCTGTGGTTCCACTTCTTCTCCTGTTAGCTCTAGGGGGTGGGGGTACTGGGGATTGAACCCAGGGACATTCTACCTCTGAGCTATACCCCAGCCCTTTTTTTATTTTTATTTTTTATTTTGAAGCAGGGTCTCACTAAGTTGATGAAGTTTTCACTAAGTGGCTAAGGCTGGCCTGGGATCTGTAATCCTCCTGTCTCGGCCTCCCAAGTACTAGAATTACAGACTTGTGCCACCACACCAGCTCATATCATTTTTGTCTCCTCTAACTAAATCATATGCTCCAGAAGAACAAGGCCTTTGTTTTGTTCACAGCTATATCCCCAGTTCCTAGTACAGTGCCCGGCAGATAGTAGCTGCTTGATAAGTATGTGCTGACTGCAAGAACAGATTAGTCCACACTCCTTCCCCCATTAGGGAAGCCAGTCTCAGCTCTGACCTCAGAGATGTATTCATGACCTGTGGCTTTGCCCGTCACCAGTAACCTGTGAGACAGTCCTATGTCTGGAACAGGAGCAATAATACCTCAGCCTTTTCAGTCCCAAAAATAGTAATTGAGTTGGGCATGGTAGCACACGCTTGTAATCCCAGACTTGGGAGGCTGAGACAAGAGGATGGCAGATTTGCAGCCAGCCTCAGCTACTTTGTGAGGCCCTCTGCAACTTAGTGAGATGCTGTTTCAAAATAAAGAATAAAAAATAGGGCTGGGGGTATAGTTCAGAGGTAGAATGTCCCTGGATTCCATCTCTAGTACCACAAAAAAATAAATAAATAAACAGTAATTGTGTAGCCAGATGTGGTGGCACACACCTGTAATACCGGTACTTGGGAGGATGAGACAGGAGAATCCCAGGTTAAGCCAGCCTCAGCAACTTAGCAAGGCCCTCAGCAACTTAGAGAACTTGTTTCAAAATAAAAAATAAAATAGAACTTGAGATGGAGCTCAGAGGTAGAACGCCTCTGGGTTCAATCTCCAGTACCACAAAAAATAAAATAAAATAAAAACTGTAGGTATAGATAGCTCAGAGGTAGAATGTCCCTCAGTTCAATCCCCAGTACCACATTAAAAAAAAAGTAATCATGTAAAGCCTGAAGGTTCTAATATAATATGATTTCTTACATTTCTGGGTTGACCAATTAGGTCTCTCTTTCTCTTTTTTTTTTTTTTTTTTTTCATCACAGGATCAGATACAAACTTGTGAAATAATCCACCCCAGGTTTTCTCTCTGTTGTATCATGTCATTAGTCTCTTTTACTCATTGTTCCGGTGATATGTTCAAAGAAATGCCAGCTGGGTGTGGGGTGGCCCTGGCTGTTTCTAATAAGACTCTCAAATAAAATAAGAGATGCACCTGACCTTAGAGAGAAAGAGGGACAGTGCTCTAAATCTAAACCTCCTTTCATGTTTGACCTAAAGATCAACTGTAGAATTGTGTGCACTGTAAGAAAGCCCAAGAATGTACTCAAAATGTGACAGAAGAGTGGCTTAGAAACCCCCGTTTCCACAAATGTCGCCTCCTTGGAGTCTATCAGCTTCCCGCCATGTGACTTTCCTGAGTTCGCCTTGGCTAGATGGGGACGCCTTTGGGAGAGTGAGACACCTCCACATAAATCAAGGGGTTTCAGCTGGCTCCCCACCTCTAGTTATTTATGGAGCGCCCTGAGCTACTTCCAGGCAGAGGATCCTGCTCCTGATATCCACGAGACTGTTAACTTATCAGAATAGTGTTTTGTGACATTCAAGTCTATTGGCATTGGTGCAAAGCCCAACATCTTCCAGCAACACCGATTCCCTTAGTGCATCCCCACCCTCTCGCGCTAGCTCATCCTTTCTTTAGTCGAAGACCTGATTTGTTTCTTCTTGGTACTGGGGGACCTGGAAATGCAAAGTCCCTTTCTACAGGAGCCCCAGGGTTATCCCTCTAGCTTCAAATGCAAATTCCTGACTCATCGATTGTGACCTCATTCTCTCATCCAGCAAACACTTGACTGGATAGACAGCCATACTAATTCACAGTTATCATTGGTGTGCTAAATACTACTTACGGATATTGACAAGGTGCCGAGGAGGGAGGATGATGGCTCGGGAGGAGGCTGGTGATCTAGCCGATGAGGATGCCGGGGGCAGCCTATTGGTTGGAGTGACACAATAGTCCAGGAAGAGGCTGGATGCGCATGCAGCGGGGTGGGGTTTGGTGCTGTGGAATGGCCTGAACCAAAGATAGACAGTTACAGGAGTAACTGGAGGATGGAGGGGTGCAAGTGCAGAGTGACTCCCAGATTTGGGTCCAGATGGTGGACACCTAGATCCCCAGAAAGATTATTTGCCATCCCTTCCTCCTTTCTTGTTCTTATCTGTGGGCTGCAATTCATCTAATTCTCCCTTGTATTTCACAGCTCCAACCTACCAGCCTCATCCCACATCATCTCTGTGACTCAGTCTCCTGATCCATAAATGGGGGCAATAATTGTCACTTCCATGTAAATTTGTAGTGAGGAATGAAAATTGATCCATATATGGTGTTTTGAATGGCACTTGGGGCATAGTAAATACTCAAGCAATGTCAGCTGTGAGACTGGCATGGTGGTGCACACCTGAGATACCAGTACTTGGGAGACTGAGACAAGAACATTGCAGGTTTGCAGCCAGCCTCAGCAACTTAGTGAGGCTCTCAGCAACTTAGCAAGACCCTGTTTTCAGATAAAAAATAAAAAGGGCTGGGGGTATAGTTCCAAGGTAGAATAGGTCAATCCCCAGTAACACACACACACACACACACACACACACACACACAATGTCAGCTGTGGGCATCATACTAATCATCGTCATCATCGCGACTGTCACCATCGTCATTGCTGTCATCATTATCACCCTCATCCTCGTCACCGTCATTAATTTCCCAACCTCCCAACCTGAATCACTGTGCCCCTTTCCCATCCCCAGGAGTTATCACTGTGTTCTTGGGGCTTCTTCTCTAGATCTATGTACTGTTTAACATCTTTTCAGTTTCATCTTTCTGGCATTTTCCGGACCCCCAAATTCCTGTTGCAAAGGAACTCTCAGCCACTAGACTTTAACGCACTCTCAATGGAAGCTGGATGAGACGTGGAGACGTCTCCCCCAGCCCCACGCACCCCCCTCCCCTACACCCACAATGGCTCTCCTCTCCCTCCGGTGGGCAGAACGAAACAATACAATCAGAACAGGCACCCCACCCCCGCCAGCACTGCCAACCTCCCGATGGGCTCCTGTTGGAAGCTGCTTGTTTCTTTTTCCGCTCTCTAAAGCGTTCACAGATGTCTGTCTGTTTTCCTCTATTACACGCCTTCCAAAAGAAGGAGGTCGATCAGATACGTGTAAATATTTTAATCTCTCTTTTCCCTTCTCTCTCAGCATCAAAAGAAGCAGGGGGGAAGGAGAGGATGTTTTTCCTCCTTCCAGGTGGAGTTTAAGTTGGCAAAACCTACAAGTAGCTTCATTTCATATCCTAGGGAGGCAGGAATGGTGTACTAGTTGACCAGACATCTAGACCAAGCTCTTAACCCCTTAGTAGTATCCCTACAGCTCCACCAGGACTTTGAGAAGCCTCAGAAGGAATCAGAACCAGGGAGTCACCAACATGGCCACACACTGGAGTGGGAATCGGACAGGGTCTGGCTTGGGCAATTGGTTTCTAAATTGCTGCAAGATTTCCAGATTAGGGAACAGTCCCCAGGAGGGCAGGAATGGTCACCAGTGGCCTGAGAGGAAAGTGGCAGAAAAACGAGGACCAACAGCAAGCAAGTGTAAGACTGCTCGACAGCATCTTTCAGAAAGGACCAAGAGCTGGGTGCAGTGACACATGCCTACAATCCCAGCTACCTGGGAGGCTGAGGCAGGGGGGGTCCTGTGTTCAAGGCCAGCCTGGGCAACTTAGTGAGAGACTGTCTCCAAACATTTATTATTTAAAAGTAAAAATAAAAATGGCTGGAGATGTAGCTCGGTGGTAGAATGTCCCTGCGTTCAATCCCAAGGAAAGAAGGATGGAAGGAGGAAGGGAGGGAGAGAAGGCAGTAGATAGGAAAGGATATTATCTAGTTGTGGAAACAGGTAAAGTTTATATCTGCAAAAGACAATATTTTCAATAGAAGGCATAAGAAACAATGTCACTCCAAGTTTAAAGACTCAAATCAGAGCCCTTGGGGGAGTGTAAATTCATGGAAGGTAGGTGAAAAGCAAACTGGCTAAATGAGTCAAGAATCTTATATCTAAAATCTTTGACTCAGAAATCCCACTTCTGGGATTGAATCCTAAGGAAATCACTTTAAATACAGAAAAAGATATTTTTCTATGGTGTTATTTATAATAGCAGAAGTAGAAATATCCCATCCACCCATTTGTAGGGGAAGGGTGAGAAAAACCAGGGATCTCCCTGAGGAGCTGGCCGGCAACACACCTCTAAGGACGAGAGTGTGCCGAAATCTTATCACACGGCTGGGAACCACAATTGCATGAGAACTTAAGTATGCTGTGAACGTCACAGAGGTAATAAATAGTGAAGATAAAAATTTGTGTGCACTAGGCTTTCAACTACTGGCACAAGATGATGGAAAATGCACTTATTTTTAAAAGCTAGTCAAATAAAATAGATGAAAATGTATTTATGCCTGTGTTTCCATGATGGAACCATATCTAGGTCCTTTTTTATTTATATTTTTATTTTCCCCCTTCATTTTGTATTTTTCAAGAGTTCTTGTTTGTTTGTTTGTTGTACTAGGGTTTGAACCCAGGGGCATTCTACCTCTGAGCTACATCCCCAGCCCTATTTTTTTATTCTTTATTTTGAAACAGGGTCTCACTAAGTTGCAGAGGGCCTCACTAAGTAGCTGAGGCTGGCCGCGAACCTGGATCCTCTAGTCTCAGCCTCCCAAGTACTGGGATTACAAGCGTGCGCTACCATGCTTCAAGAGCTCTTTAATAGAGTGTTTTACTTTTAAAGTGGAAAATAATATGGGCCTTCAAATTAGAAAATCCACCAAGAGTTTTTTGCTTTAACAGCTAAATTAAAAGTTTTACATGGGAGTCATTTATCTAGATGTTGTTCTTAATACTGGAGATTGAACCCAGGGGCATTCTCCCTTCAAGCTACATCCCAGCCCTCCTTTATTTTTTTTGTTTTGAAACAGGATATTGCTAGGTTGCTCAGTCTCACTACTTGCTGAGGCTGTCCTTGAACCTGTGACTCTCCTGACCTTGCCTCCCAAGTACGACAGGCATGAGCTACCACACTCAACTTTCCAGATTTTTTTAGTTGTATTCAAAAGTCTATTGGTGCTGGGCACAGTGACACACAGTTGCAATCCCAATACCTGGGAGGCTGAGACAGGAGGATCACAGGTTTGTTTTGTTTTTTTGTGTTACTGAGGATTGAACCCAGGGGCATTTTACCTCCAAGCTACTTCCCCAAACCTATTTTTTATTCTTGAAACAGGGTCTCACTAAGTCGCGGAGAGTCTCACTAAGTAGCTGAGGCTGGCCGAGAGTCTCACTAAGTAGCCGAGGCTGGCCGAGAACCTGCGATCCTCCTGTCTCAGCCTCCCAAGTACTGAGATTACAAGTGTGCACCACCACATCCAGCTGAGGATCACAGATTTGAGGCCAGCCTCAGCAACTTAGCAAGGCCCTCAGCAACTTAGCAAGACCCTGTTTCAAATTTTTAAAAAAGGTCTGGGGTGGAGTTTGGAGGTAGAATGCCCCTGGGTTCAATCCCCAGTACAAAAAAAAGTCTACAGATGCTCAAATTCTGCCACTCCAAGCATATTAACACACCTTTGCTCCCTTAAAATATCCATGTTCCCTTAACTTTCATCTCCAAGCAGGGAGGGTATCCGGTGGAGCAGAAGCAATTGTGGTACACACAGCTAAAAATAGACTGCTGTTTATGTGGGAAGACCTGGAGGAAGTTAGGATAAAATCTTCCACCAGATGACCTGATTTGCCTAAGATACCGCATGCTCTGTAGGTGCCGTCCTGGGCAGGTCTTACAGAAGTGGCTGCCCACCACGTTCCAGGACAGCAGCCTGCAGAATGCAGCTAGGAGAGGGTGAGAGGGCGGGCCGCAGAAATGGAGGAGAGGTTTGAGGATGGCAAACTTTTCCTTTCAGGCCTGTGGGAATAGCACAGAACCTGCGTGCTGAGGACAGCAGGAGCACCCAGGGCTGGTCCTCCATAACGGTGGCTCTCAAGTCCCCTCCCAGCAGCCCCTGGGAAAAGGAGAAACTCGGTCAGAATGCATGCCTGTGCAGCACCCGGAATCCTAAGGGCACCGAGCTACTGTCAGGGAATGACTAGGTGGGTTGGAGACAGGAAGCCCAGGCTGACACTCCCTGAAAAAGCAGGACCAGGGAGTCTCCTGGAAGCCCCAGGGTGAGGGAGAGCCCGTGGCTGTTGTTGCTTACAGGGTGCTGCTGCTCATCCTGCTTGAGAGATTCTGGGAGGCTCACTTCTTTGTTCAATATTCTGCTTATGAACCTGAAGGGGAGACAGGCACCGGGGCACACAGCTGTAATACCAGTACTTGGGAGGCTGAGACAGGAGGATCACAGGTTCAAGGCCAGCCTCAGCAACTTAGCAAGACCCTCAGCAACACAATAGGGCCTTGTTTCAAAATAAAAAATAAAAAAGGGTTGAGGGTATATATAGCTCAGAGGTAGAAAATCTCTAGGTTCAATTCCCAGTACCAAAAACAAACAAACAAACAAAAAACTGAAGGGGACTAGTTTATAAATGTATAAGGAAAGAAAAAAAGGACCTAGACATAGTGGTAGACACTTGTAATCCCAGTACTTGGTAAACTGAGACAGGAGGATCGCAGGTTCAAGACTAGCCTCAGGAACTTGGTGAGACCCTGTTTCAAAATAAGAAATAAAATAGGGCTGGGGGTGTAGCTCAGAGGTAGACTGCCCCTGAGTTCCGTCCCTAGTACCACACAAAAAAGGGGGACACCCTCTGAAACCCCCTCACAGCCTCCAGTTGACTTCTTGGAGGGTCCTTCTGACTTTCCCCACACCTCTCCCCGTCCTGAATACCCATCCTACCCCTGCTCACTTACCTTTTATTTATTCAGTCAGTCAGAGATGGAACGAAATTTTTTAATAAGAAAACATTTCCAGCTATAATTAGTCCCATGTATCCTTCTCCCAGATTCAATAATTATCAACTCATAGCCAATCTTATTTCATTTGCACCCTACCCACCGCCTGCTTCCCCACCAACTATTTGGAAACAAATCTCAAACATGATGTTCACTATAAAAAGTTCATATAAAGTTCACTATAAGCTGAGCATGGTGGCACACACCTGTATTCCCAGTACTCAGAAGGCTGAGACATGAGGATTGCAGGTTCAAAGTCAGCTTCAGCAAACTAGTGAGGCTATCAGCAACTTAGCGAGACCCTGTTTCAAAACAAAAAATAAAACAGCTAGAGGTGTAGCTCGGAGAGAGAATGCCCTTGGGTTCAATTCCAGTAACACATACGCACACACACACACACACACACACACACACACACATTCACTATAGATTGTTTCTTTCTTTGTTTTTGTGTGTGTTAGTGTATTACTGGGGACTGAACCCAGGGGCATTCTACTACTCCCAGCCCTATTTTACTTTTATTTTGAAACAGGGTGTCACTAGACTGATGAGAATATCACTACTTGCTGAGGCTGGCCCTGAACCTGTGATCTGTCCTGTCTCAGCCTCCCAAGCACTAGGATTACAGGCATGTGCCACCATGCCTGGCTAAAGTATTTTTTAAAAGAACATTGTGGCCAGGTGTGGTGGCTCATGCTTATAATCCCAGTACTTGGGAGGCTGAGACAGGAGAATCTCAGGGTCAAGGACAGCCTCGACAGCATAGCGAGATTCTCAGCAACCTAGTGAGACCCTTTTTCAAAATAAAAAATAAAATAGCACCGGGGGTGTGGCTCAGAGGTAGAACTCCCCTGGGTTCAATCCCCAGTACCACACATACACACAAAAAAGAACATTATCACTAGACCATATTTAACCTAGACAAAATTAACAATAATTCTTGAATATCATCAATATCCAGGCAGGGTTCAACTTTTCCTGATGGTCTCATAAATGTTTTTAAGACTGTTTAGTTAAGTCAAAATCCAAATAAGCCCCCTTATAATTGCAATTGACTGTTATGCCTTAAGACAGAGAGCTGAATCTTCTCCTCCTCCTCCTCCTCTTCCTCCTCCTCCTCCTCCTCCTCCTCCTCCTCCTTCTTCTTCTTCTTCTTCTTCTTCTTCTTCTTCTTCTTTTTC
>PVLC010041101.1:0-13538 GCA_004027655.1 Graphiurus murinus | reverse complement strand
CTATTATTTTCTCTAACAGTATGAAAGCTTCATAATTTTTTAAATACTAAATACCATGTTAACTTTTTGACACTTAAAGCTGTTTAAATTTTGTTTCTCAAGCAACAATTCACACACATGCTAGGCTTTATCACTGTATAAAAATGTACAGTGTTTTTTATTGACATGTACATTCCAATATGTTTACAGCTGCAAGATAATGAGGCACACTCAGTATTGCACTTCATTAAAATTTCAGGCTCAAACTTAACCTAGAAGTTTAAATGAAACTGCATTTGTAATTTAGTAATTCTTATACAGGACAAACATTGATATCTTTATATACAGTGTGATACTTATTACATTTATATGCTGTCCTAACACAATTTTTTTTTTAAATAACAGTCTAGGAAATAAACCAGAATATTCCTCTTTTTATCCCCACCCGTGATGCAATTGTACAGGATTACAAAAAGGCAGTATACAATAAACAATGATTATTTTTCTTTTTTGCTTGAAAGCCAGCATCATTCTTAGTCCATGGGTATGGCAATTCTTTTATATCAATTATCTATAAATGTCCAATGTTTCACAGGCCAAAGACGGTAATGGCCACATGCAAATACCTCACAAGTTTGATGTCTTGGTTCAAAGAAGATAAACCAAAATAATGGAGAAACTTTCCATAGCAAGAATTATGTACATGGTATTTGGCATCCTTCTTGCACTGTGAATGGTTCATTTTTGTGGATGTAACATGGTCCCGTCCTTATCCTGAGCAGAGTTTAAACTTCACTGCGTCCTCTTGGGGGATGAAGGCAACTTTTCTCTGTAGACAAAGGCTCTGAGTATTCTAAAAAGTGTGAGCATTTCTGCACACTCCACATCCCAGGGCAAACTCTTCCCCAGTGGGTGGATGAACAACATGAAGTGGACATTCGGTTCCTTCTAACTGCTTGCCTTTGGGACCTGCATAAGTTTTGAGGAAAGCAAAGAAATACAGTTTTTTAAAAAGGCACACACACAAACCTCATATAAATGGAAACCACTGATAAGTTTTTAAATAAATAACATGACCATGGCTACAAAGTATAAAATTAAAAAAAAAAAACAGTAAAAATATCCATCATGAAAACTTTTACATAACATATAATAGGGGAAATAACATGGTCCCTTACCCACACATCCTCCCTAGAGAGAACCTCTATGAGCTATAGATATTTTTCTATTAATAGATGAATTAGATATGTCATTTTAAATCTGCAATGAGCAAAAAGCTCTCAATTTAATCTGGCAGAAAATTATTTCATATGGGAAAACAGAGGACATGTTGCTGCTATCCTACCTTCACTGAAGAAAAAGCACAAATAGCAAAATGGGAAGACTGACTTTTAGTGTTATTTTAAAAAGTGAAGGAAGACTAGCAGGAAGCTAAAAAGTAATCAGCTTAAAATATAAACATTAAGCTGGGCCTGTAGTCCTCACACTTGGGAGGCTGAGACAGGAAGATCATAGGTTTATGGCCAGCCTCAACAACCCTCTGAAACTTAGTGAGACCCTGTTTTAAAGTAAAAAATAAGGCTAGAGTAGGGGTCAAAAGGAAGACACCTACTCTCAGAGCAGCCACCGCCAGTCTGAGCTAACACAGGAGAGCAGCACTTGGGCCGACTCAACACTGGAGCACCCCAGGAGGTGGCAAGCAGGTTCATTATGCCTGTCATAAATCATAATGGAGGGCAGATCTCTTGTCCTAAGTCACAGCACCACAGGTGAGGGTGTGAAGTTGGGAGCACCAATGGCACATCTAGTTCAGGGTGGCTCGGCCCTCTGTGGTGGCTCATGTGAACTGCAGTGCTTGGGTTTCTGCAGGGAAACATCAGCCAAGTCTGATTCCTACATGGTGTGCTAGATGTTTAGGATGTCCTGATGAGCAGAAGGTGACCCCTGTCTTCAAGGTGTTCGCAATAAGAAATCATAACAGTAAAAGTAAGAACAAAACAAAGCACCTGTAAACAATGAGTGCTTACTACTGAGGCACTGTTGCAGAATATCAACCATTTAATCTCTAATAGTCACAGGAATCCAATCTGTTATCCCCATTTTTCAGATACAGAAACTGAGGCAAAATTAACTTAATTTTTCTGATTCCTAGATCCCTCATCTTTAAAATAGGTAGAGCAATATCTAACTCAAAGGGTGCTATGAAGATTAAGTATCATGGCACCTAGAAGATAATAAATATTTTTGAAAGAGAGATTATGTTACATTCTGAATGTTCTTATGACTCCCAAATTTGTATGCTGAAACCTAATCATGAATGTGGTGGTGCTAGAAGGTGGTCAGGAAGTGATTAGGTCACGAGGGTGGAGCCATGAGTGGGATTAGTGTCCTATTATAAGTGGGATTAACAATCCGGGTTCAAAGTGTGGACAGAGTAAGGAGGCACAGTTTATGGACCAGACACAGAGTCAGGACACTGACATTATACTTCCCAGCCTCTAGAACTGTGAGAAATACATTTCTGTTGTTAATAAACTACCCAGTTTATAGCATTTTGTTACTGAAATTCAAATGGATTAAAACAGGTTATCCACTGCAGTTTCTTAATTTCTACTCTTGCTCTCATTCATCTATTAAAGGTGACAACTAATGGGGTGAAAGGTGGTTGGAGAATTGCTCCTTCTGTCCTAAGAAAAACTGTAACTGGCCATCTTCTCTACTGATACACTGTATGTTCTCCTTCAATTCTGTTCATTTTCTAAATCAGAGGCTCCAAAACTTATTGGCTTTTCAGAAAACACACACACACACACACACACACACACACACACACACACACACACACACACACGGTGACCCCCTGGGAGCTTCCACCACCCCCTTATTTTTATTAATGCCCCCAATTGCACCCAAGGTTACTAATGATCCCCTGGATGGTCCCAGCATCTTCCCCAGGGAGAGGTATTGCCCACTTTGGGAATCTATGATTTAAATGAATGGGTGAGTTAGGAGCACACATGAGGCTAAGAGAACAAATCTCAGTGAAGTGTATGATCCTAGCCACGCCTCCATTTTCTATTTGTGAACATGGAGATAATACCATCTGCCTTGTAGGCTGCAAAAATAACGTGAAAAAATATATGTGACAATGCCCAGGATCAATGTGAACTCCTTTCTTCTGCTTTCTCCCTAACTCCTTTGCTGTCTCATGCCCATGACTCACAATTATTTAAAGAACAAAGTCCTCGAGGTTGTGAATGAGAGGAAGCCTTGCTTTTGCCGATCCCTCTTCTGCGATACTACCTACCACTACATTCTCTGAAACACTTGTTCCATTGCTAAATTACTATTGTTAGAAGTTTTTGTTTTGTTTTGTTTTAAATTTCCTTGATGATACTGCTTCTCTCAAAACTTTCTCAACTGGAAACTGGTTATCTTCTAAGCACCTCCATGTAAAAAGGACAAGAAACATGATAGACACTGTCCTGGTTCTCATTTAAATGTTTCCAGACCATGACCTAAAACTTTCATTCACTAATCTTCCTTCCCTCAGAGCTAAAAATCATCTCTAAAATTAACTACCGCTTTTAGTTCCCTTCACTTGCTGATCTCAGCTCACCACTTTTTCCTTCTAATCTTGGCTTTCATCTTGATTCTGGCCATTACCCTGAATACCCTGGCCTCATATCATACTGAATTTGCTTCTTTCAATCTCTGCTACTTATACCTTTATTTTTTATTTTGTGGTATTGGGGATGGAACCCAGGGGCATTCTACCTCTGAGCTATACTTCCAACCTGGTTTTATTCTTTTATTTTGAAACAGGGTCTTGCTAAGTTGCAGAAGGTCTCACTAAGTTTCTGAGGCTGGTCATGAACCTGTGATTCTCCTGTCTAAGCCTCCCGAGTACTGGGATTATAACTGTGAGCCACCATGCCCACCTACTTATACCTTTAAAGAAAGCATCAGTCAGCAATTTAGCGAGGCCCTCAACAACCCTGTTTCAAAAATAAAGTAAAATAAAAACAAAATAAAATAGGGCTGGCAGTGTAGCTCAGAGGTAGTGTACTCCTGAGTTCACTCCCCAGTACCACAAAGAAAAAAGTATTTTTTTTTTTTTTTTTGCGGTACTGGGGATTGAACTCAGGGGCATCCTACCTCCAAGCTACATCCCCAGCCCTATTTTTTATTCTTTATTTTGAAACCGGGTCTCGCTAAGTTGTGGAGTGCCTCACTAGGTAGCTGAGGCTGGCCTCGAACCCGGATCCTCCGGTCTCAGCCTCCCGAATGCTGGGATTACAAGCGTGTGCCACCACGCCCGGCTAAAAGTTTTTTTTTTAAAGAAGATGAATATGACAATTTTTATTTGACATGGCAAATGGTAATAAGTAGTCATACTAAAAACAAAATCCCTATTTTTAAAATAAGTAAAACACCTCACATAGTTTAAAAATCAAAATGTTAAAAATTATTTATAATCAGAAATCACCTTTCCACCTCTCTACCACTTCTCTGCCACTATCGTATCCTGTTTTCCTCAATAGTTAATCAATTTTATTAGTTTATTTTTCCAGTGTTTTTAACACAAATATAAACAAACAAGTATATTCTCATTTTCCTATTTCTTACAAAATTAGCATATTATATACACTGATCTATAACTTGCTTTTTAAATTTATACTATCTCCTAGACACTTTCCTACATCAGTACAAAGAAACTCCATTCTTCTTTTTAAAATGATATTTAGTATTAGCCATTCCGCTATTAGATATTAATATTGCTCATACATTTTTATGTTTACTGTTATAAGCAGTGCTGCAATGAATAACCTTGTGCACTCCCCCATGCAGGTATGTGCCAGAGTTGGGGCTGTGGAAGAGCAGATGCCCTGGTAAGCCTGAGGGGCATCAACTTCCCTTGGAGCTTACCATTCGCATTCTGTCAAGCCACGGATGGGAGGGTGTGCTTCGCAGCTCTAGCAACACCCTGCCCTGTGTCTTACGTACTTATATTTTTACTAAGTGTAGACATATTCGATGTAAAATTCTTTTCTTGGTTGCATTTACCTCTACTTTCACTTTTCTCACTGTTGGTAAGCCTGGTATTCCATCTCACTCTGACCAGCCTTCCCACCTCTTCCAACTTTTTCACTCTGTTTGGTTTCATGTTCCTTTTTTTCCTCAGCCTTACCTCCACAGACTATCATTTCTCCTGCATTCCTGGTGCTCACTATGCTGCCAATTCCCAGCCATTCTAGATCAAATAACATTTTACAGTGCTGGTTATGAACTTCTTAACCCCTACTCCCCAAATCCTTTTACATGGTTCTATCACTAATTTAGAATATCAAACTTTACACGAATCTCCCATGCTGAACAGCAATCTCTTTACTAAGCCTTAGTACTTTGTTCTCTTTCCTCAAGAGATCTGCTCTATTATAGTTTTTCACTCCTCACTGATGAGGGTGACCTTAACCCTACTTCACTCAGAAAGTCAAAAGCTTACAGGGTTGAGGTATTCATTCCCTTTGAAATGTTAGGCTAGTTTGAGTTGGGTTTCTCTCACTTGAGACAGAGTTTCTATATAATCTTTAAATTAAACCAGATACCACGTAGAACACAATTGTGATCTTAAGATACTGAAAACATACCTGCAGGACAGTGTGGTAGTTCTTCCTTAGGAATGCTAGTCATTCTCTGAAAATCATCATGACAAGCATTACAGAAATGTGTTGTTCCAAAACAGAAAAAGACAGCCACTGAACAGCAATAGCGACATTTATACTCCAGAAAGTCTGTGCCATGTTTGGGACACATCTATAGAAAAAGAAGAGACAGGAAAAAGATTATAGTGAGACTATTTCAACAATACTTAAGATAGTCATATATGTAGCTCATTAGTTCATATTTTGAAAATATATATAGCTCTGAAAATTGATAATATACGTGTTAAAAATTAATGAATAAATGCGTGGTTTTATCCAAAAGACCTGGAAAAAAATCCTCCAATTTTAATTCCATCTCCAGCATGACACATATAACTTCATATGACAACTACTTTATTTATTTATTTATTTTTTTGGTCCTGGAGATTGAACTCAGGAGCATTCTACCTCCGGGCTACCCTGCCCTATTTATTATTCATTATTTTGAAACAGTCTCACTAAGTTGCAGAGAGCCTTACTAAGTAGCTGAGGCTGGCTGCAAACCTGTGATCCTCTGGTCTCAGCCTCCCAAGTACTTCATGCGCCACCAAGCCCAGCTAACTACTTAATTTTCTTGTGAATGTTTATTGGTCTGTTAAATTTAAAAATTGATAACATTTCATTCATCTCCTAATTTCATAGATGTACCGTGAAGATTTGATTGGTAAGGGGAAAAGCAAAAAGCTGAACTGAAGGTTTATTAAAATAAGTAAATTTATTCCTTATTTAAATATGGGTGCCATTTCATGGAAGACAAACTGTAAAATGAAAATATCATCCAAATAATACATATGAAATGATTTGAAAAATTATACAATGCTGTATAAATATCAGAAAACATTGGGGAAAACCCTGTCATATTGGTTATATTGTTATTTTAATTTTTGTCACTGGAGATTGAACCCAGGGGTATTCAACCTACAAACTATAATTACCCCCCCCCCTTTTTTTGCGATACTGGGGATTGAACTCGGGCATTCTACCTCCGAGCTATACCCCCAGTCCTATTTTTTATTCTTTATTTTCAAACAGGGTCTCACTAAGTTGCAGAGGGCCTCACTAGGTAGCTGAGGCTGGCCGCGAACCCGGATCCTCCGGTCTCAGCCTCCCAAATGCTGGGATTACAAGCGTGCGCTACCATGCCTTGCACCCTGACTCTTTTAAAATAAAAAAAAATTGCAACAGGGTCTCACTAAGAAGCTGAGGCTGGCCTTGCATCTATGATTCTCCTGTCTCAGTCTTCCAGGTACCAGAATTATAGATGTGTGCCACTGTACCCAGCTTATATTATTTTAAAAATATAATTTTGGTCAGGTATGGCAGCACATGCCTGCAATCCCAGGGCCAGCCTTGGCAACTTAGTGAAAACCTGTTTCAAAATAAAAAATTAAAAAAGGGTGAGGGTGTAGCTCAGAGGTAAAATTCCTGTGTCCAATCCCCTGTACTCCCCCCTACCCCCACACACACCCTAAAGGCAGGGGGAGAATTTTAATTTTTCTAAACTGTCCTTTCTAATAAAATGTTCTGCCCACCTGAGCCCTGGAAACATCAGAACAGGCACCACAGATGAGCTCTCTGGGATCATAGTCATCTCCTTGTCCAGCCTCTGCATCACAGCGAGCTTCACCACCAAAATATGCCTAGGGAGAGATCATATTTACATTACAGCAGGAAAAAAGAAAACTCTGGCATGGGAGATCTATGGGTGCAGCCAAAGTCTGATAGAGGTCATGGCCTTCAATGCCAGATGCACTCCTCCCCATACTGCTGAATGCAGGATGGATCAGGGAGGAAGTAAAGCTATTTCAATTCTGAAATGGATTCATGCTTTCAGTAGGGAGTCCAAACATTGTTACTGTCAAAGCAAAATGAAAAGAGAATGCGTAAGATTCCAAACACATATCAAGAATATGGTATTAAGTAAATAGTAGTTTCTGAGTAGTTTTTGAGGGCAAAGTTTGGGTAATTTTCCTTACTTTGAAATACTAAACAACATAATCCCTTTTACTGCTTTAAAAATATGCTTATAAAATATGCTTATAATTCCTAAATTATAATACTGTAGAACAAAAAGTATGTTTAACATAAATTATTAGTAAGAATTGTACTAATGGAAAAGAAAAACCAGTCAATTTTAAGCATCTTCTGATCACAAAAACATTTTTAAAAAGAAAAGGCAAAATTGGTAATTCTTTTCACAATACCGTTCATACTTAAAAAGAAACTTAATGCTATTCAATATAGACACTTGAAGAAATACAATTATCATGATGGATGATTTACTTCGATGTGCTCTGGGCACAAAATAAATGAGGCCAAGAAATTGGGGCAATTTGCATGCACATCATGCCCCATCGTCAGAAAGCGAAGTCAAAATTGGGAATAAACAAGCTGAGTCAATATAAATCTATTATCTGTACTAGAAAAACAGGTCAAAAGACAGGCTCCATTGATGCAGAGGTTATAAATGGTCATCCGCCTGCTAAATCTGGCCTTAGAAGTATTTCAATTTATCTTGTGGCTTATTGCTTATCCCAGTTGTTTCACTTTTCTATATCCTCTGCTTGGTTTTCTGAACATTTGGTACTCCTGTGGCAGCACAATATTCATTTATGATGTTTAGCACATTAAACACAAAGAAATAATATGTAAATTTTTCACAAATGTACACTGCTGGTCTTTCCTTGAGTATATGCATATTTGTCTGGCTTCCTGGCTATCATCTATTTATCCTTCCATTCACTATCTGTTTGTTCTTTTTGTTAGACTGCAGGAGTATTCACCTCTCATTTAGTCACTCATTCATTCTCTAACTTAGTATTTAGTAAGTGGCAAGTACTAGAGATAGAGAAATGAAAGAACATAGTCTTTGCCTTCATGGAGACCATCAAGTGGGGAAGAGAAACAAATGAACCGGCAATCATAACTGGCAGGTTGAGAGCAATGACAGACATATGCACGATAACAAAACCGTATGATGGTGATGTGAAGTGTGAGCACATTAGAAGTGAAACCTGAGCTGAATCCTCCTGATGCAGGACAAAACAGATTTGGCCACACACATGTGAGCATGTGTGTATGGGGGTGAGATGGTAGGTAAGACTAACATGTACAGCAGAAAGCAGAGTAGAGCATTTCATGAAGACAGTCTGTGCAATGGCATGGTGGCATCAGTGAGTGAGCCAACATGCCTGAGTTGGGGAAATGCAAGAGTGTATATAGTAGAAGAGTGGGGGATAAGAAGGATGATCCAAATTAGAGTTGAACTAATTTGCAATCCCACCAACAATGTATTAGGGTTCCCACTTCTCCACACCCTCGCCATTCTGATTGTAGTTAGGTGAAATCTCAAGGTAGTTTTGATTGGCATCTCTCTGATTGCTAATGATGTGGAACATTTCCTCATACATTTATTGGCCATTTGTATTTCTTCTTTTGTGAAGTGTCTATTTAGATCCTTTGCCCATTTTTTGATTGGGTTATTTGTTTTCTTAGCTGTGAGTTTCGTGAGTTCTCTGAATATCCTAGATATTAGACCTCTATCAGAAGAGTAGCAGGCAAAAATTTTCTGCCACTCAGTGGGCTCTCTGTTGAGGTTCATGAGTTTCCTTTGCTGCACAGAAGCTCTTCAGTTTAATGCAATCCCATGTATTGACCTTCGAGTTGCTTATGCTTTTGGGGTCTTGTTGAGAAAGTTTTTACCTGTGCCTATGTGTTGAAGTGTTGGTCCTATGCCCTCTTCAAGTAGCTGCAAGGTCTCTGGCCTAACTTCCAGATCTTTGATCCACCTTGAGTTGACTCTTGTGCAGGGTGAGAAAGTGGAATTTATTTCCATTTTCCTGCATACAGTTAACCAGTTTTGCCAACATCATTTGTTAAAGAGGCTATCTTTTTTCCAGTGCATATTTTTGGCTCCTTTGTCAAAAATCAATTGGCTGTAAGCACGTGGGTCTGTTTCTGAGTCTTCTATTCTGCTCCATTGGTCTATGTGTCTGTTTTTGTGCCAATACCATGCGGTTTTTATTACTGTGGCTTTGTAGTAGAGTTTGAAGTCAGGTATTGTGATCCCTCTTGCATAGTTCTTGTTGCT
Source organism: Graphiurus murinus (assembly GCA_004027655.1). Classification (NCBI taxonomy): domain Eukaryota; kingdom Metazoa; phylum Chordata; class Mammalia; order Rodentia; family Gliridae; genus Graphiurus; species Graphiurus murinus. The sequence goes on along the minus strand of PVLC010041101.1, from coordinate 3,764 downwards.
AAGAACTACTTTGGCTATCCTAGGCTTTTTGTTGTTCCAAATGAATTGAATGACTGATTTTTCTGTCTGTGAGGAGTGACCTTGGTAATTTCATGGGTATTGCACTGAATCTGTAGATCACTTTTGGGAGGATGGCCATTAGTACAACCACTTTGGAAAACAGTATGGAGGGTCCTCAGAGGAATAGGAATGAACCTATCATACAACCCAGCAATACCACTTCTGGGTATCTACCCAAAAGATTGGAAATCAAACTATCAGACCGACACATGTGTATCTATGTTTATAGCTGCACAATTCACAATTACCAAACTATGGAAGCAGCCAAGATGTCCATCGACAGATGAATAAATCACAAAACTATGGGATATGTACACAATGGAATTTTACTCAGCCATAAAGAAGAACAAAATCAAGTTATTTGCCGGGAAATGGATGCAACTGGAAAACATTATGTTAAGTGAGACTAACACTTTGTGAGTCACAAAGAGTAAAAAAGCATATGTTCTCCCTAATATGTGGATGCTAGGGAGAAGATAGGGCATAAGAGGGTCTCCAGATGAAAAAGAAGAGACCCTCGATAAGCAAAGAAGTTGACTTAACTGAAGGGGATGGACGGGGGGGGGGGGACACACTCTAATGCACAGGATGTACTTTCACAAATATATCAAGGTCATTCACTAAACTGAACTTGAGAAGGAGGGAGGGTGAGGGAGCGGGGTGGGAGCTGGGGAAGAGGTTAAATGAGTAATGTGTGCATATATGTCTTTATCAGCTTGTACCTAACAAAGATGTATGTTTACAATGCACCAATTATTATATAAAATAAATAAAAAAATAAAATTATTAAAAAAAATTAGATTTGAGATCTAGAAATGTTAACCTACTAGTAGCAGTGTAAGTAAAAGGGATCAAATAGGGGGCTTAAAAGGGGCTCCACATAAGGGTTAAGTAAGAAATTACTATAATTACCAAAGAAAATGATTGCTGAAGATGTAACAGAAAAATGGACTGAACAAAGATTTGGAGACAGAATTGACAGGACTTTGTAAATAAAGATTAGAGACTGGGCAATTTAAGGCTGAGGAATAAAGTACTAGACATGTGAACTTTGAAAAATCTGTGAGAAACCCAAATGTCTGTTAGATACTTAAATTTCAGACATTTTGGAAGGTCATAATGATATATAGGTGGTAGACAAACACATGGAAATACCAGAGGTCACCAAAGATAAAGAGCTATTATTAGACAAGAGCTCTGAGAAAACAAGTATGTCTGAGTAAGTAAATGAAGAGGAATCTGATGAAGGAGTTAGCCCCAAAAAAGGAAGACATTAAAAGGGAATATTCCTGGAAGCCAAGGAAGGAAGATTAAGGAGGGAATGGTTAAGAGAATGAAGCCAGAGAAGTTTATTCAAGAAACAATTACACTACACAAACAGGATGTTATTATTGATTGGAAGTAGTTTTTGTGTGTGAATATGATTACATGTTTTAGAAAAAGTTTTAGGTAAATAACCCCTCCTCCCCCCCCCAAAAAAGAGCAAAGAAAAACTTCAAAGCAAATTAAGTTCACCTTGAAACATACCAAGTTCCAAGCTATCTCATCTTTAACTTCAAGTGTAAAATATAGGAATAATTAGAAATCACTATATAATTCAACTCCTTCATCATATAGGTAACATCTAGTTCTTAAAACTTCAGAGTATAATTTGTAGCATACCTTTCTGCATTTGTAGCAGACATAATATGCATATCTATTCATGGCATAGCCAGCTGGATCATTATAAAACCTCACACCAGGAGTGGTGATAGCTTCACTCTTATGCAGACCTTCATATTCCAATCTCATTAAGGCTTTTCTTCTGACATCCTCATATAGTTCTTTTATTGGATCCAGCAGGTCTTTTAATACTATATGATTAATTTTGTTCTGAAATTAAAAAAATGAACATTCTTTAACAGACTCATTTAATTCATTAATTAAATAAACATTTAGTATGTACCAAGTGCCAGGGACTATATCAAGAGATAAACAGTTAGTAAACATGTTCTAAACAAAATGCTATTTAAAAATAATCCAGTCCTCAAAAGCCTATTTCCTCAGAAGAGGGAAAACAGGGCAAGTAGGAACCAGAGCATGAAAATTCCCCTCCTTTATTGGGGGGGGAGGGTCATACTTCTTGAGTCTGAAATATATCTCCTGCTGCTTTATCTGTTCTGCGAATAAAGGTGACCTTGCTGCTACAAATATGATACACTCCCTGTGTGTGTAGGATGTGTGTTTTGATTTCTTGGAGATAGGTAGAATGTCAGGTGATAGAAAAAGAGCAGGTAGTACTTTCTATAACACATTCATGTATTTATTTCCAGGTTCCTAAATATGACCCTGCTTTTGGCATCATATGAGAGGAGAAAACAAAACATTTGTCATCTTTTATTATTGCTCAGTCTGACAAAGTAGTGACTGTTTCAAGTCTTTTTATATTAAACTATTTGTACTAGTCTGTAAATATGAAAATAAAAAAATAAGAACTAAACAAAACAAAGAGTGAAGAATAAGGAAGGCACTGCCATATTCTTTAACAAAAGTATCTTATCAATCATTATTAGCTTGACAAAACAGCTTCCTACTTTGCTTACTACTACTTTTGTAGAAATGTGTCACAAGGTCATGAATTTTCTCCTTATTTTAACTAGTTCTGAAAGAATCTGTTCTAGTGGCACTGAAGTTTGGGATTTCACTCTTTAACGGCAGGTGTCAATACCTAGAAGCACCAGAGGATCTTTTCTGATCCTGGTGGTCACCCATGGTGACGTCATGAGTTGTAACTCTTAGAGGGTCTGAGAGTAGTGATGCCTGCAACGTTAATACATAATGATGCCTAAACGAGTCTCCTCACGCAGTATTTTAATTTAACAAGTTTTTCATTGACAATAGCTCTTTTGAAATGCACTATAGCAGCTAGAGACACTATACTGGTATCATCTGGATGAGGGCAGAATCTGATGCAGGCTGATGGTAGACAGCAAATAAAGGACACCAAGAGATATTGATGTCCATTTATTCTGAAAGATGTAGAGAGACAGAAAGTAAGTAATTTCAGATTCTTTCTATACCTTGCAAATGGGACAAGATATAAATCCAAATGTGATCCTTGGACCAAGCCATCTGTTTTCCAAAACCCGCCGACAGCATTGTAAATGGAAGACATGACTGCAGTCCAGCTTGAATAAAGAAACAACAGAGATGTGAGCAAATAATGATAAATACTCCAGCAAGGGGGGACGCTTCAGTATAGGGTGTTATGTAAAGCAGATAAGAGAAAATTCAAGAAATCTAGTATAATGACATTTCAGTACTTCTTATCCATGGGACATTACTGTTATTATTATTAGGTATTGGAGGTTGATCCCAGAGGCATTCTGCCTCTGAGCTATATACCCTTAGTCTTTTTTTTTGGAAACAGGTTTTTGCTAAGTTGCTGAGGGGCCTTACTAAATTGCTGAGGTTCACCCTGAACCTGTGATCTTCCTGTCTCAGGCTCCCAAGTAGTGGGATTAAAGAAGTGTGCCACATTTGGCTTCCGTGGGACATTATAACTAGGCCTTCAGCTTTTCGTAATTTTTACCATTCATATATTAATGTCATCAATATAAAAGCCACCTATATAAAATAAGTCAGGATAGAGAGAAATACAAAATTACTCAATTTTATATCTCATAGAAAGAAGGAAGCTACTGACTTAAAGATATCAGGTAGCT